>JAXGGA010008959.1:0-53901 GCA_038373865.1 Uloborus plumipes
CTTTCCTTTTCCGACTGATTTTCGTAGCTTGCTTGTTCTTCGGTGCCGCTGGTATCGTGAATCATTTTGGGAAGAAGCGGGACTGCGCATGCGTGAATGCGGAAGTTAGAAGAAATAACGGAAGTTTTCGGTTTTAAGGGAAACAGAAATTTTTCGTTAAAAAATGAATGAAAATGTAGTGTATAAAGAGGGTTTTTTCTGAGAGTGTACAAAGTCGGATTACCAGCGAAACCATGACATTGCTGGGGTTGAATGTTGTTTTCAGAAGATAAAGATCTTGGTTGACACCCATTATTTTTCACACATGGATAATACATGACATTTGTGTTATTACTACCCAGTGGCATCCAATGATTGCACTCCTGTGTATTATTATCATGTGTTTCCCCAAAAAGACTTTTCGGAGACGACTGTGTACCTTGGTCATTATAGTTAATTTTATGTTCTTTTTGACGACAAAAAGAGGTGTCCAATAAATTCGAAACATATTTTTGAGCATTGTTATCATATTTATTTTGTGCATTATCCTGCAAAATATGATCTGTATGCTGTGGTCTACTAGAATTACGAAAATTGTAACGCCTAGAATCATTTCTAGAATTATCAGAATCATATGCAAAATAATTTCCACGAGAGCGATCACCAAGTGGTACAAAATTTGCATTTTCATTACTAAGATTATAAAAATTGGAATTTGTAGAAAAATTTCTACTTTGATTCTGTCTACGAAATCGAGTATTTGAAGCAATAGCTTTCTTAAATAAAAAACAATTCAGTCTAGTATGACCCACACGATTACAAAAATAACAAACAATTTTTCTAGAAGTTGATCTCAAGTTTCGTGTATTTCTGTACCGTGTACTTGAAGCATATATGTTTTCTACTTCATTATCTTGTTTGTTTACACTATCTTGAATTACATCATTGTTTTCAACTAATTTGTTCTTCAGTTGTTCTTCTAACAATTCAATTTTGTTTTCCAATGTACTGACATGTTCCTCAGACAATTTGTCAGTATCGTAGGATTGTACAGTGTACATAAGTTCCTGCATAGCATTGACATGTTTCACAGCATTATCAAAAGATGTTATTTTTAGTTCAAGAATTTTAGCACGAAGATCCCGATCAATGCAAGAAAGAAATTTTTGTATACGAATTTCATTCAGAACATCAGTATTTTGTACATCAAAAACAGAAGCAGTAATGAGTTGAATTCTGTGTGCCAAATTAAGTATTGATTCCGAGGAATCCTTTCTAATGGAATGAAAATCTCTCATTGTGTACTTTTGTTTTACGGGCTTAAAGAATGCCAACAATGCATTTGTGATTGTGTTAACTTCGGTTGCACGACGCAACTCATGTGTTTCAAGAACATATTTTAAGGCGGCACCCATCAATTTGCTTTTGAGATAAAGAATTCCTCTTTTGTTATCCCATTCATTTATGCTTATAATGTCTGTAATTTGTTCAATGAAATACTCCACTTCACTTGGATCTCCCGAAAATGAAGTCACGTTGAGCAAAAATGGAGTTTTGTTTTGCGAATCCATGTTACTTGATGATGCTTGATGTGTAACTGAATTTGTGTTTGTGACTTTGTTCCCCGTTTGGTTATTCTGTATTGCCTGACCACCATCAGCTGATACTTGTTTTCTACGAGCCATGATGATTTTTCAAAATCAAAAGCAATTACAGAAAAATGCACTCAAAAAAATTTTTTTTTCAAACTACTGAACCCAAAAATTTCAATTTTGGTTCGAATCCTGGTCGAGGCGCCATAAACTGTGGTGTTGTGGTGGATGTGTGTGTGTAAAAAAATCGCAAAATTTGTACTCACATGATTCCTCGGGGATGACATCAACATAGTAATCCATTATGACTTATTCCAATAGAAATGAAGCACGAGAACAAAACACAATCGAAATAGTATCCATTTTATTAGCAATTTTCGCATATTATGGGAGACATTTTGCATCAAGTGTTAAGAACACTTGATGCGTCCACACACATCAAAAACTCAAGCTCAACTGCTAAAAATTCCAGAAATTTTCCACGCTAGAAAAACAATGACAGTTGAAAAAGAATGTTCTCGAACATTCCAAAAGAAAAACCGTTGTGCCTTGCACATATAAGATCAAAACAGTGGCAGTTAGACTTCGGTACTAAGTGGAACAAATTAGCGTGAACAGAAAAGCTATTTTTAGCCCAGCCAAGCATTTCTCTTTTTTTTAAACGGCAAGGAAAGTGAATAATTTGGAATCTTTTGTGATTTGCATTGCAAGATAAATAAAATCAAAGAAAGTGTGGGATGATTAATACCACAGGGTGTGTTAGCTGAAAATTATACGAATTATTTCAAATCTGTCCATCGCTCTGCCCTTTTGAATTCAAATGTTACATGGGTAGACGAGTCCAAAAAGACAGGGACACAAATTTTTCTGGCTATCTAGTGCCGGTTATGGCATAATCAAAATGGCAGCTAAATTTTTTGATGTAGTTCTACTTTTCCCTGTATAACTCTGGTTTGCATTTTAATAATAACCTATATTGTTAGTTATTATTATTCACGAGAAAACGTGCTTTCCAACGGTATATTTGAAAATATCAGTTACGTTTATAACAGTGTTTCCCAACTTTTTTGAGCTCATCGCCCCCTTCAAGCCGCTGACTGACACCTATAAGCGAATAAAAATCCTATTTAAATCAAGACTAAGATCCACTTTAAAAAAACTCGATTGCTCTTTTCAAAATCCTTGCTTGAAATCGCATTGAATTTATGCAAACTAATGAAATTTTCATTTAAACTAAACGTAATGCATACGTTTAGAATGTGAATACATTATACATCACGAATAAGAAGTTTTCGGAAGTATTGGATGTGTGTGAGCTTGCATTGCTCTGCAAAGAAAAAAAAAATGTTTTAAGGAGCAGTCATTATTTCATAACAACAATTTAAAAATGCACAGAAGCACTCCAAATAAAAAAAAATCGCAATTTCTCTCTGTGAAACCCATGGATAGCTAAATACAAGTATACAAGATGGTCACTTATTACGTGCAACCAAAGAAACTGAAAAAATAAAACTATTTTTACTTCATTGTATGAGTATTATTTGCTTACTTGTAAATAAAATGAAAATGGTGCGACAAAAAATATTTTTCAAAGAAATCAAGAAAGCACAACACAGAAATAGTCTGAATTAAGCCCTTTTCGTTAAAAGGGCTTAGTTCAGACATAAATTGGACAAAATTAATGAATACAAAATCATATTTTAAAACAATTATACGAAGATAAACTAACAAGAAGTTCTGTCAAGAACTAAACGAGCCTACTTTCCCGTACATCGATATCGGCATTCTAGCATCTGATCATTATTCTCTTGATTATCTGAGACTAAAAATTATGTCAAACATACCTTTTTAGTACTTGAAGCTGATTTCTAAAAGCAAAATGTACCCCTCTCATCAGGTGAAATATACACATAAAAAGTAAATAAATGAATAAATAAAGTTTTGTCGCACCTTTTAAAGAATGTAACTGTTACAGTTCTTCCGTAGAAAAATTCCTCAATCGTTTTCAAAAAAAAAATTAAAGTACAAAGTACATTAAAACACATTTTATCAAAGAAAGAAAAAAAAATTCGTCCGTTGATAAAATGTCTCGAATTTCACTTTTAATCCGTTGCCAGTTGTTAAATACACTGCTCGACATTGAAAATGCAACACCAAGAAGGAGTGGTCAGAAATTGATGAAATTTGGTAAGAAGACAGAGACAGCATGGAACAATAAATGATATTTATTTCAAAATAAATACCGTAAAATGGGGTGAATCGGAACACTTTTCAGGTTTGATTGTAAAAAAAGCAGTTAAAAGATTTTTTTTCAATTTGATTTTCTGGGTAAAAACTTCGGTCTTGCTTTACTTTTGATATTCCAAGCAAACACAAAACATTTTGAACAGTTATTATTAAAATATATAGGAAATTATGGGTGTTCCGAATCACCCCGCTGATAGGGGGTCAATCGGAACACATGTTAAAATTTGTATTTTTTTCCATGAAACCTGTAATAGGTCTCACAAACATGAGTAATATTGATGAGGGAGAACAAGAACAGATAATTACTGTCAAATAAAAGTATAATTTCAATACCAGTAAACGTTTATAATTTGTCAAAATTCAAAATAATTTTGAACTTATGAAAAATGAAAAGTAATTTTAAGAAATGCTTTTGAATTGAAATACAAAGATTTAACACGAATGGAAGTCACTCATGTCGTCCACAAATATGTACTTGTCCTTAAAACTAGCAATTATGACTTGGCTTAAGTTTTTTCATAGCATCTTCTGGGATGATCTTTGCCTTTTCTTTAGTTTCTTAAAATCTCTGGGTTTCGGGGATTGTCCTGACAGATTTTTTCGCTTATTTATCACTGTCTGTGTGCTTGCCTTTTGCTATCTAAAGTCTATATGACTTTCTTCCTCGTATTTTAAATAAAAAGAAGTCTCTTGGAGAAAAAATCTTATGAAATCTGCAACTTTCTGTCATTCTAAGATCTAGTTGCTCACGAGAAGGGCTAAACAGTAATAAATCCTTGTCCTTGTCTTGATTAGAGGAATTGGGGTTAGAATCTTGATTTTTCAAACAGTTTCCTTCAAATAAGTTTGAATTGGAACAACAGAACAAAGTGTTCCGATTCACTCCGCAATTTTTTTTCCAATGGCATTTTTCAGAATTCTTCATTTTTATGACACAATTTATAAAAAATGTAAATTCTAATGTGGTATTCTGTTGTTCAGATACATGTATAATTGAAACATACCGCTCTTAGGTTTAAAATATAAGAAGGTTTGTTCTTGCATATGAAGTTTTGCAGTCTATGAAAATGTGATGTTTTCTAGCATTCCACGTACAGCCCTCCTTAGAAGCCAGTAGCGTTGCCAGATTGACAAAAGTAATTTTTTCCTACTTCCTATGATCTTACCTTTCTAAAAAAAAATTAATGACGAAAAATACCCAATAGTATATTTATGAAGAATTTCTTTGTACGGTCTGGAAGTTTTGTTCCGATTGACCCCGCTGTTCCTATACACCCCATTTTACGGTAAGCAAAATTTAGAGCGAGGACGGCGTCGGCTCAGTAAGAAGTAGAACCACTGTAAAGAAGTAGCAACACCAAGAAGGAGTGGTCAGAAATTGATGAAATTTGGTAAGAAGACAGAGACAGCATGGAACAATAAGTGATATTTATTTCAAAATAAATAAGCAAAATTTAGAGCGAGGGCTCAGTAAGAAGTAGGACCACCGCGGACAGCGATGCACGCAGAAACACGTCTAGGCATGGAGTCAATAAGCCTGCGGATGGTGTCCTGAGGGATGGCACTCCATTCCGTTTCAACCATTTGCCTCTGAACGTCCGTCCCGTCTGTTCGTCCTCTGAACGAGGCAGTGACAGGTTCTGCAAACGGCGTCCAATCACGTCCCACACATGTTCGATTGGTGACAAGTCAGGAGAGTATGGTGGCCAGGAAAGCATCTGTACACCTCGTAGAGCATGTTGGCTGATTCGAGCACTGTGAGGCCGGGCGTTATCCTGCTGAAAAATTGCATTTGGCAGACCCTGAAGGTAGGGGCTTGCCACCGGCCGCAGTACATTATCTACATATCGTTGGGCCGTCATAGTGCCCCGAATACGAACTAGAGGTGATACGGAATTGTATGCAATAGCGCCCCAAACCATTATGCCACGTTGTCGCGCTGTGGGGCGTTCCACAGTTGCTGCCGGATTCGATCTTTCTCCACGTCGACGCCACACACGTATGCGATGACTATCGCTGGACAAACAGAAGCGGGATTCATCTGAGAACACTACGGTTTGCCATTCTGCCATCCACGTCGCTCTGGTCCGGCACCATTCCAAACGTTGGAGTCTGTGCTGTGAGGTCAATGGCAGTCTTCTTAGCGGGCACCGTGATTGCAGGCCACGTGCAACCAGTCGACGGGAAATGGTTCTGGTCGACACAGGAACATCCAGAGTACCTTGCACGTGCTGCAGAATCGACGTACAAGTGACTTGCGGGTTCGCCACAGCTTGTCGGTGAATCCGTCGATCCAAGCGGTCTGACGTCACTCTGGCTGCACCTGCACCCCTCAATGTGGCTACATTTCCTCTTTCCAACCATCTCCGACACAACCGATGCACAGTGCTTGCATCCATGTGGGTATCAGCTGCAATTTGACGTATGGACCAACCTCCCCTTCTCAGTCCGATCACCATACCCCTTGTAAAGTCGTCTATATGCTGGAAGTGTCTTCGTTGAGGACGGCGTGGCATTTCCTCCTATCACACGTATCCTTCGAGACAAAAACCAAATTTCTCCGATAATTAGTCTGGCAGAAAAACCAACATGAACATTAGGGTGGAGCGAAAAAAATGAATTTTTGATTTTCGTAAACGGGTACCTTTCATTTACTGTGAATGAGGATAAGTAACAATTCCGTAAAATATTTCTCTTTTGCGACGTCATCTTGAGTCTGCGCATTTGGCCTAAAGTTTTGAAATTTTAGATTTTTTTTAGATTTTTCATTTTTTTTTTTTAAATATTGCAAATGATAAAACTAGTGACGGGTGGTTATTAAATGGAAGAAAAAGGTTTGAAATATACAAGAAATTTTTAAAAATCATTTCAGATTATAATTTCAGTCTGCGCATCAGGCCCAAAGTTCATCAAATTTTCAGAAATTTCCGATATTTTCAATATTAGCAGAAATTTTATAATTCAATATTTCCTCTCAATATTTACTAAAAGTGCCTTCAAAATATTTTCTTAATCATTTTGTTGTTTCTTTGAACTACTCAACTATATGCTTGCTCATTGAAATTACCCAGGACTCACGACGAGGAAGTGGCCGCACTTTGGGTGTCATTCGCGCTCCCCTTGCTTCCAACCGATGAGAGCATACATTTACATTTCTTAGACAAGTTAGAAACAATAAATTGTTTCTTTGAGTAGGAAATTGTTTGCATTGGTTTTGATGGATGCACTACAAAGACAGGAAAATAAAGGTGTAATACGGAAACTGGAAGAAAAACTTGGTAGACCTCTGTAATAAAACATTTGCCAATTACATTTGAATGAACTTAATTTGCTGCATTTTTTGCAAAAGCTAGATGGACCTGCCAGTGGACCAAAGTAATTTTTGGGCCTGTTAGACGAAGCTAAACATGTATACTTTCAAAGCAGTTCAATAAGAACCTCTATAGAATTTGTCATTGATCAGATTGATTTTGACAATAAAAATGGTTTAAGTACTGAGCAACAGTAACTTCATGAGATGAGCAAGGTAGTTTTGACTGGGAAAATATCCAAAAAAATGTGAAACAGAAGTCCAAGAAAGCTTTCCCTAGTCAGATGTTGACTACCGCAAACAATCTTTAGACTATAATTTTTAAAAGAGTTCATAACTTTCGCGGGTAAAAGTTTCCTTGCTCTTTAAGGATGAAGTACAGACGTTACTAAATTTAGCTATGAATTCGTGTGAGATTTTAAAGATTATCTCTCCGGAAAAAACATAACATTGTACTCACATCTATTCAAAACAATGTATACTTTGCACCCAAGAAATATGCTGTTATCAAATATATGTATGTTTGTTCCTTATACAAATCCAGTTTTCGTCGGATTTTCAACAAACTTGGCACAGAGGTTCCCTGATGCATTAGAATTCACGTAGGCAGGGGTTTTGAAATTTAAAAAAAAATCCAAAAAGCCCAAAATTTAAATCTTTTGTCTCAAAATGGCCATTTTCTTGTAATTTTTAATAGATAGAGTAATAGACATAAGACTTTAAGCACACAAATTGATAAAATGTAACACATTTAAATAGGAGTATTTTCCTACAAAGATTACGATCAACAATGAATTATCCATGTAAGGCTCAACTATTTCTTTTTAGCATGACATAAGTTTTTATATTCCCATGTGGATAGAATTCATTCAAATGTTTTTTAGAGCTATGTTGTATTAATAAGCACCCAGGCAACGCCGGGCAATAACCTGGTTAGTTCATAAGAGAGAGCATATAAAGAAACTTGTTTTAAATCGTATTATAAACGCTCAATCTAGAAAACAAACAAGCAAACAAGTAAGAACGCTTCAGATCCCAAAAAATAGACAAAAATCTATTTTCATACATTACACACATAAATCAAAAGTCAGTATACATCGATATGATTTCTTGCCATGAAGTGGAAATTACAAAGCTACCTTTTACAGGTAATTTAACAACACAAATACAAAGATTATGGAAGCTGAGAATTTAAATATTGTTACAAATCTTGTAAATAGTTGTTGTTTTTCCTGCCTTGCATCATTTTCATTAGTTTTGGTTTTATCTGACGTCATGTTGCAAAAGTATCTGAAGATATCACTTTTATCACTTGTATACCGGCCCCGTAACACTTTGTAGTTTTTACACTTGCTCTAACTTTAATAAGCGTGAAGACATTTTCGCTCGGAGTGGTGTTTTTCTTTTTATTTCTAGCGTTTTCTTGAATGAATTGTTTAAAGTTATGAATGAAACAGAATGCTCCGGATTTTTCGAGATTATTGGCGTAATTTCTTTCCGTGTATAAATAGCCTTGAACACAGTTTTTAGTCAGTCAGTTCTTTTCAGATTTGATCTGGTGACTCGTTTTCATCCGCTTGGGCGGATGGTTGTTTTGCTTTTGTAATTGCTTAATTACTGTTCACGTTTGATACGTGGTGCTGAGTTACTGTTGAGAGTACAGTGTACTGTTTTGCTACCTAATTGCTGGATGTTTAGCAATTGTTTCCTGCTCATATTGTAAATAGTGTAAATACTTGTAAATAAATTTATAGTTACTTCCTCAAGATTGGAATGCTCATTTAAAGAAAGTTGAAGGTGCTACGGACTCGTTACAATTTTGGCGCCCAACGTGGGGCATCTTCAAGGACTTTCTTGGAATTTTCTGTGAACTTGGACTTTTCTTCCTGAGGACTTTTTTTTGACTTCAGAATTTTATGGTGATTACTCGAGCAATGGAGGAACAACTGAAAAAACTCCTTGACGCGATCAACGCTGTTAAAAGTGACATGACTGCGAATCAAGAACAATTAAAAAATGACATGGCTGCGAATCAAGAACAATTAAAGAGTGATTTAACCGCAAGCATAACTTCAAATCAAGAGCAAATAAAGAATGATATGGCGACTCTGGCTACTAATCAAGAACAATTAAAAATTGATCTGGCAACTAATCAAGAACAATTGAAAAATGATTTAGCTGAAGAAATTAAAAGCGATTTAACGTCAATGAAAAGTTTGGTGGAAAGTAAATTTGCCAATGTGGAAAATAAAGTTAGTCTAAGATCCCACCGCAGTTTATCTACACTCATAGCGTACACTCATGACGTATTTTTCAAATTAAAGCTGATTTTTTTCTGAACGTGATGCACTATGTCCGCCTATGTAAAAGTGCCCGAAACCTATAGGCAGCCTGGCCTAAACAGGTCACATGAATGTAGTATTTCTACACTCATAGCGTACACTCATGACTCATATATCAAATTGAAGCTAATTTTTTTCTGAACGTGGTGCACTAAGTCTGCCTATGTAAAAGTGGCCGCAACCTCTAGGCAGCCTGGCCTGAAGTTTAGGGTCCAAAATTTCAAATGGTTATAAAAGACGGAAAAATCGGTCGATTCTTTTGCATTTTTTACTAAAATTATTCTTAATGTGAGTACTTTTTCGAAAAAAATTGATGAACTTAAATTTCAAAAATTGCCGATAGGGGGCGCTTTAGACTTTGGAGCTAAAAACAACTACTTTTTACCGTTTGTTTTCATATTTTCGTAATTGATTCAAAGAGTTAAAACTCTAACTTAAATTTTGAGCCCAAAATATCAACTAATTTCATGTTTTTAACAATACTCGGACGAAACGTCAAAAATTGTGTTTTTCTGTTTTTCAACTAGTCCTTTCATGTAAAAAAAATATTAAAATCACCTGATAATGTTAAAATAAAATCAAATGAACCCTTTCGTAACTAAAAAGAAAGAAAAAATTAATTTTTTTCCAACATTTTTTTTACCCAGAAATTTTGTATTTTACAACTCAGAATTGTGCATTTAATTTTATTTTCACATTATTAGTATCTCCAGATGATTTTAATAATCTTTTTTATATGAAAGGGCAAGTTAAAAAGCAGAAAAACACATTTTTTGACGTTTGGTCCGAATATTGCTAAAAACCGGAAATTAGTTGCTATTTTGGGCTCAAAATTTAAGTTAGAGTTTGAACTTTTTGAATCAATTACGAAAATACGAAAAAAAACGGTAAAAAGTAGTTGTTTTTAGCTGCAAAGTCTAAAGCGCCCCCTATCGGCAATTTTTGAAATTTAAGTTCATGAATTTTTTTTCAAAAAAGTACTCACATTAAGAATAATTTTAGTAAAAAAAGCGAAAGAATCGACCAATTTTTCCGTCTTTTATAACCATTTGAAATTTTGGACCCTAAACTTTAGGCCAGGCTGCCTAGAGGTTGCGGCCACTTTTACATAGGCAGCCTTAGTGCACCACGTTCAGAAAAAAATTAGCTTCAATTTGATATATGAGTCATGAGTGTACGCTATGAGTGTAGAAATACTACATTCATGTGACCTGTTTAGGCCAGGCTGCCTATGGGTTTCGGGCACTTTTGCATAGGCGGACATAGTGCATCACGTTCAGAAAAAAATCAGCTTTAATTTGACATATACGTGATGAGTGTACGCTATGAGTGTAGATAAACTGCGGTGGGATCTTAGACTAAGTGGAGGCTCTGGAAGAGAAAGTTGACAGCGTTGAGAATCGAATCACCACAGTAGAAAACAATGTTGAAAAGAAAATTAAAGAACTTGAATCGAAGTTATCAGCATCCTGCAACAACTCAAGTGACTGTGTAGCGGCAGCTGGAACTTCTCGTTCATACATTAAACTGGCCACATTTGACGGGAAGACCTCGTGGAATGTTTACAAGAAGCAGTTCCTCATCGTTGCAGAAGCCAACTCCTGGGACTCTTCCACGAAAGCCTGTCACCTTGCAGCCTCGCTGAGAGAGGATGCAGCTGAAATACTACAGACCTTCCCAGAGGACAAGCTCTGTGACTTCGAAGCCTTATCATCGGCCTTGGAGCTTCGCTTTGGCGAAGTTTGCCAAAGAGAATTCAGCCAACTCCAGCTGAAATCCCGACTCCAGAGGGATGGAGAGACTTTGCAAGTGTTTGCAGCAGACGTTGAGAGGCTTTCCCATCTCGCCTTCTCGAACTGTCCTTTGGATGTTCGCGATAGCCTGGCCCTGAACTACTTCATAGACGGAGTGCGAAGTCCAGAAGTCCAGACGGCTCTCCGGATGGCGGACATCAAAGATCTTAAATCCGGTGTGGTCTACGCAATGAAGTTCGAGGATGCACAGCAAATATCCCGCAAGGATCGCCATTCAATCAGGGGCTTGGAAGTGAGTGCCCAAGATTCGAACTCAACTCGTCTCTCGGAAATTGAGCGACAAATCAAAGAAATCTCGGGGATCTTGAAGAAGACTCGCAAAGACCAAAGTGGACAACCACTGAAGTGCTGGAAATGTGGCGGTGAGGGCCACGTGCGAAAGAACTGCGAAGCTCGCCCAGAAAGAAAGACGGCTCCCAAAGTTTTCCAGATTTCCCCAAGAACTGGCGGTTGCAACGGACTGTTCATTTACGCATATGTGGATGGATTTCCCTGCGAAATGATTGTGGACACAGGAGCCAACGTTACCATCATTAGGACTGATGTGGTTCGTCAATTTGGACTCAAGATCTTGTGGACGCCGCCATGCGTTACTCTCCAAACTGTGACAGGTGACAAAATCGAGATTGAAGGAAAAGCGAACTTAGAAATAATGTTCGGAAGCGCCACTTACCATCACACGGCATTCGTCGCTGACATTACAGATCCCTTCATTCTCGGACTGGACTTTTTGAGAAAATTTGATTTTTCTATCGACTTTAAAAATAATGAGCTGCACTCGACGAGGGAAGACATAGCAATTTTCAACACCGAAAATAACTTAAAATCCGCTCATCAAATAATAGCCCAAACAGATTTATCGATTCCCTCTAGATCAGAAGTACTAATACCTGGCTCCATCAAAGAAAACAACAGCTTTAAATTCGGCCTCATTGAATATCCTAACCAGAATAATAGCCCAAAAGGAGTACTAGTGGCATCTATGCTTGTGGACCTTTCAAGGAATGCAGTTCCTGTGAGAGTCGCCAACGTAAGTGAAAGACCGAGGAATATTAAGAAAGGAGAAGTGTTGGCAACTTGTACTCCCGTAAACTGCATTATCAGAAGAATTGATTCCTCCGTGTCTTCCGAGTCCTTGACTTCGAAATTAATTGGGAGTGCACCATTATCGACGGATCAAAGATACGCTGCGGAAAAATTGGTGGACAACTTCAAGCAGGTGTTTTCATCTACGTCCGAGGATGTGGGTCGCACGAATTTAACGCAGCATAAGATCGACACTGGAGATCATCCCCCTATCAAGCAGCATCCAAGACGACTACCGTTCGCCAAGAAGGAAGAGGTTGAGATCCTCGTAAAAGAGATGCAGGAGAATGACGTCATCGAACCCTCATCCAGTCCTTGGGCATCCCCTATCGTCTTGGTCCGAAAGAAAGACGGCTCCACCAGATTTTGTGTTGATTACCGACGCCTGAATGACATCACCAAGAAGGACAGTTACCCTCTTCCACGGATCGATGACACTCTGGACACCCTTTCCGGACACCAGTGGTTTTCGACCCTGGATTTAAAGAGCGGCTACTGGCAGGTGGAGATACACCCCGACGACCGAGAGAAGACGGCGTTTACAACCGGACAAGGCTTGTGGCAGTTTAAAGTGATGCCCTTCGGCCTCTGCAATGCACCAGCCACTTTCGAGCGTCTTATGGAATCAGTGCTACGAGGACTCTCTTATGAATCCTGTCTTGTCTACTTGGACGACATCATCATCATAGGACGCAGTTTTGAGGAACATTTGACTAATCTTAGGAAGGTGCTGCAAAAGCTTAATGAAGCCAACCTGAAGTTGAGCCCGTCCAAATGTAATTTGTTCCGCCGTGAGGTGAACTACCTTGGTCACATTATCTCCTCCGAGGGCGTACGAACAGATCCAGATAAGGTGTCCGCAGTCAAGAATTGGAGCCGCCCCGAAAATGTCCATCAGCTGCGAAGTTTCCTGGGGCTCTACACGTACTACAGGAAGTTTGTGAAGGGTTTTTCCAACATTGCACGACCTTTGCATAAGCTGACGGAAAGCAAACAAAAATTTGAATGGTCCAAAGAATGCGAGGACGCATTTCTACAACTGAAGGAGGCTTTAACATCAACGCCTATCCTCTCTTATCCTCAGCCTGGAAAATCCTTCATACTTGACACTGATGCGAGCCACGAGAGCGTTGGAGCTGTTTTATCTCAAGAAATAGACGGTAACGAACATGTCATCGCCTACTGGAGCAAATGCTTATCCAAGTCGGAGCGAAATTATTGTGTCACGAGAAAGGAATTGCTCGCCATAGTTAAAGCTGTAGAACATTTCCATCATTACCTCTACGGCCATAAATTCCTGCTCCGGACTGATCATGCCTCTTTAACTTGGCTTTTGAATTTCAAGAATCCAGAGGGCCAGGTAGCCAGGTGGATACAGCGGCTAAAGGAATATGACATCGAGATTAAGCACCGAAAAGGCATGTCACACGGGAATGCTGACGCATTATCAAGAAGACCTTGTTCCGAGAACTGCCATTATTGCTCCCGAATAGAGAAACAGTACGTGACGACAATCCCTACTGCCTGTCAAGTTACTGCTACTTCATCATCTTCAGATCCTGATCCATGGAGTGACGACCAAGTAAGAAAAGATCAGCTTGAAGACCCAGACCTAAAGCCTATCATAGAGTTAATGGAAAAGGACAGTCGGCGACCTAGTTGGCAAGACGTTTCTCTCTACAGTCTTGCGACGAAAAGATACTGGGCTCTATGGAAATCTCTCCAGTTGCGAAATGGCGTCCTGTATCGGAAATGGGAATCTGACAATGGCAAAGCATTTAAATGGCAGTTACTCCTTCCCAGATCAAGAATTCCAGACGTTCTAAAGGAATTGCACAGTAGTCCGACTGGAGGACACTTTGGTATCTTGAAAACCCTCCACAAGGTTCGAGAGCGCTTCTTCTGGAGCAAGGCGAAGGATGACGTAGAGAAGTGGTGTCATTCTTGTGACGCCTGTGCTGCCCGTAAAGGACCGAAGAGAAGAAGCCGCGGGAAGCTACATCTTTACAACGTAGGAGCTCCTTTCGAACGAATCGGGATCGACATTCTTGGTCCTCTACCGAAAACTACTGATGGGAACAAATACATCCTCGTTTCCATTGACTATTTCACCAAATGGCCCGAAGCATATTCCATTCCGGATCAAGAAGCTACCACTGTAGCAGAGACTCTAGTCCAGCATTGGATCTCGAGATATGGGACACCTTTGCAGATCCACTCCGATCAGGGGAGAAACTTCATCTCTGCTGTGTTTAAGGGCCTATGTAAAATCCTCAAAATTGAGAAAACTCGAACGACACCACTACACCCACAATCGGACGGCATGGTGGAGAGATTCAACAGGACAATCCTTAATAATCTCTCGCTTATGGTCTCCAAAAATCAACAGGATTGGGACAAGAAACTTCCTCTGTTCCTGCTGGCCTACCGCAGTGCTGTCCACGAGACCACCGGATATTCCCCACCACAGATGCTCTTCGGCCGAGAGCTCCGGCTACCTTGTGATCTCGTCTTCGGTCTCCCTCCAGATGCGCCTTCATCGCCTGAGGAGTACGTCCAGGATCTCCAGGCCCGGTTGGAAGACGTTCATCACTTCGCACGGGAGCGAATCAACATCGCGACGGAGAAGATGAAGACCCGATACGACACAAGGTCCACTGGTCATGACTTTCAAGAAGGTGACAAAGTATGGCTATGGAATCCCATCCGACGTAAAGGTCTGTCACCCAAATTGCAGTCGCATTGGGATGGACCCTACACAGTCCTTCACCGGCTGAACGACGTCGTAGTGAGGATTCAGAAGTCATCACATTCAAAACCTAGGGTTGTACATTATGATCGGCTAGCCCCATACTATGGCCATAGTTCGTAAAGTAAATCTAAAGCTACCATGGTAATTTGTTTGTAAATTTTGTAAATAACTTTCGCCTTTAATTGTTTGGAATATTACTTTATCAATGTTATTATTTCTTTCATGTTCTCACTGTTATTGTTTATCATGTTTATGATTAGTTATCATGTAATGTGTGCATCTGTAAGTTTTCCCTTGCTTCCTTTCTGGGGATTGTACTGCCCGGGACGTGCAGTCCTTGGGAAGGGGGCAATGTTACAAATCTTGTAAATAGTTGTTGTTTTTCCTGCCTTGCATCATTTTCATTAGTTTTGGTTTTATCTGACGTCATGTTGCAAAAGTATCTGAAGATATCACTTTTATCACTTGTATACCGGCCCCGTAACACTTTGTAGTTTTTACACTTGCCCTAACTTTAATAAGCGTGAAGACATTTTCGCTCGGAGTGGTGTTTTTCTTTTTATTTCTAGCGTTTTCTTGAATGAATTGTTTAAAGTTATGAATGAAACAGAATGCTTCGAGATTATTGGCGTAATTTCTTTCCGTGTATAAATAGCCTTGAACACAGTTTTTAGTCAGTCAGTTCTTTTCAGATTTGATCTGGTGACTCGTTTTCATCTGCTTGGGCGGATGGTTGTTTTGCTTTTGTAATTGCTTAATTACTGTTCACGTTTGATACGTGATGCTGAGTTACTGTTGAGAGTACAGTGTACTGTTTTGCTACCTAATTGCTGGATGTTTAGCAATTGTTTCCTGCTCATATTGTAAATAGTGTAAATACTTGTAAATAAATTTATAGTTACTTCCTCAAGATTGGAATGCTCATTTGAAGAAAGTTGAAGGTGCTACGGACTCGTTACAATATGATTTCTGAATGCGCTCTTTTTAAACTGCCATTCAAGACTCAATCAGTTGAAAGAGCTGTCGAATAGGTCACAAGCTCTTCGAAATTGGTATGTAATCACAGGAAAAGAAAAAGTTTAGTAAAAACGAGGAAATCTGACAGAAATATTTGATCAATTTACGACACAAAAGAACAATTTAACTGTGAAAGACGTATCTAAGAAATGTAAATACGTTCTTGCATTGGTTGGAAGGAAGGGTTCACGTGTAGGACTAGAAGTGCGGTCACCTCCTCGTAGTGAGTCCTGGGTAGTTCCACATGAGCTAGCGAAGAGTTGCAGGGTTCAAAGTAATAACAAAATTAATAAAAACAAGTTGGAAGACACTTCAAGTGAATATTGAGAGGAAATACTGAGTTAAAAATGTCGAAAATATCAGAAATTTTGGGAAATTTGATGAACTTTGAGCGCAATGCACAAACTGAAATAATAATCTAAAATGGTTTTAAAAAATCCTTTGTATATTTCAAACCTTTTTCTTCCATTTAATAACCACCCGTCACTAGTTTTATCATTTGCAATATTTTTTAAAAAATTTTGAAATCCAAAAAAAAAATCAGAAATTTCAAAACTTTAGGCCAAATGCGCAGACTAAAGATGACGTCGCAAAAGTGAAATATTTTACAGAATTGTTACTTATCCTCATTCACAGTAAATGAAAGGTACCCGTTTACGAAAATCAAAAATTCATTTTTTTCGCTCCACCCTAATGAACATAGCCCACTTTTCAACTTCATTCTCTTATATCTTACTTCACGTGCGTCGGAGAGCTGCGCATTTCATATCATTTGCATAACTCAGTGACGTGCGTCTACGGTAAAATTTGCATGAATTTCTGACCACTCCTTCTTGGTGTTGCATTTTCAATGTCGAGCAATGTATAACTAAAGCATAAAATGCCTTAGTAAATAAAACATTTTTGTTACAAAAAAAAAATCGTCTGCCAAAAAAAACCAAATAAATAATAACAAACAAATGAATAAACAAATGAATAAATAAACAAAAAATTGCCTGCACAGTCAGTCATTTTTTTTCTGAGCCTGCATTTCCGCCATATTTGCGGAGTCGGAATCAGAGTCCTCACAGAAGATTATTCAGAAAAGTACTTTACAAACATTAATTATCAAAACCATAAGCGTAGCGTCGGGGGGGCACAGGGGCGCACGTGCCCCCCCACCCCCCGCCAACTTGATGGACACTGAAAATTTAGAATTTGAGGTTTTGTAAAATCGAAACGAAAATCATAATCAGAGTCTCATTTACAGTTTTTTTTCATTAATTTTATTTAAGTATTATACCCGCATGTTTGGGGGGGGGGGGGGCAAAAGGAAATATAGGCCCACTGTTAAAATTTTCAATGTTTGGCTCTTTTTTTTTTCCGAAACAGGGACGAAAATCTTGAAAAAGATTGTTTCAGTTTTTGTTACTGGTTATGCACTGACGTAGCCAGAATTTGTTTAGTCAAAACAATCTTTAGGATTGCCAATAATGTTAAATGAAAGGCCTGTAAAGGGTGTACCCCCCCCCCCGTGCGCCATATTTTACCCTGACTTTCTCCCTCCATGATTATTGTACTACTAAAATAATAATTCGGAGAAGTGTGGAATCATAAATCATGCTATTTTGTATAAGGCAATGAGAAGCAAAGGAAAAATTCAAGTTTTGAGGAAACACGTTAAGGTAGGCTTTCACTGGAAAAAGGTTTCTGAGTCGTGCTATAGATCAGCATTTACCAGGACTACTAGTACCATCTCTATCCCCAAAAGAGATCAGAGGTTCTCCTACCATTTACTTCCTACTCCTACCATTGACTTTACTATTCCATATTTTTAATTTTGGCACTTACGAGTACATCCCATTGCTTCTGGCTGCCTCATATGAAACTTTTTCAGGCATAAATTTTATAATTTAATGTCACTGCTTATTATATTAAAAAATAATTTTAACTAGAAAGTACTTTTTTCACAAAATCCGGCTCATTGTAAGAGAGAGAAGTATAAAAGACGATCTGTTAATCTTGTGTAATGCAGTGAAAAGTCAAATTTTGTTTTAAAAGATGGATTTTAGCACAGAATTAATTTTTATTTTCCCAAATCAAAAATTTCAACTTTTAAGCGCTTTTTTCGAGCATTTGTCAGTCATAATACATCAAAGAGAAATGAAATGCTAAATGCAGGTTATGCATAATAATTAAAAATGCATCATATTTTCATGTTTTTAAAACTATTTTACGTTAGGTAGTTTGTGTAGTACTTAACTACATTGTTAAGAATGAGTTTGTACTTATAAGCTACGATAAACTTAAGAATACTAATGATTTTGCTTATGATCGTCTTCAAAACATTCGCTTTTTTTTTTTTTTTTTTGAACTTACCTTTTTGAATTCTTTCAACCTTTGTCATTGTAATATAACTTATTCTTGATTGAGCAAAGATATTTATTTTAACCGTTTTTTTTTTTTTTGTTTTAATTTTGTTTCTTTTTTCCCCTGTGTTCCCTTTTCCTTGTGTTCCCTTTTTTATTAATATAATTTATTTCGTTGTTTGCTATTTTTTGCTACAGTTGTGTTTTCATAATTTTAATGAGGTCGTTTTAAATGACTATTTTTTGCTTACCTTTATCCTTTTTTTTTTTTGCAAAGCTATTTCTTCCTATATTAGATATCAAGTTGGGTCACTAGGGTCAAAGGCAGTGTTCTTAATTGCTATTGCAAGTTTTACCCCTGAAAAGAACTTAGTTAAATATGCAACATTTCAGCAATTTCTCAGATTTAATATTTGTAATCCCCTTCCTCTTTTCTCTCGCTCTTATTCCTTGTTGATTAATGTCTATGTCAGCGATTTTTGGAAGCACAAGCCATTTTTATTTCGATCGAGTGTAAAATTTTTAAAAAGTTTTTGTTTGCCTCGTTTTTTCTCACATATTTTTAATCTTAACTACTTCATATAAGGCCTCAAAATGCAGAGTTTTAAGCCTATTTTTCGAAAAATTTCCCCGGGGGGAACCCCCCTCCCTTCAAAAGAGGTCATTGCATCGCTTTTCTAATATCCATGCCACTACAAGGTCAACCCCTACTGCAATCCCGCCATTCTGTTTTCTCAGGGGGGGGGGAGTCAAAGGGTGCAAAAACAATGGAATTTCATCGGAAAACAACAAAAACCATGCCTACTTGTATATAAATACATTGATATCTCAACTTCCTTACCCCCCCCCCCCCCCAATGACGGACCTGGTTAAGTCTAAATCTGATCCTGGTAGAAACTAGTAGCTGAGGGGAAAAAAAGAATAAAAGAAGAAATTGTATGCACAATTCATCGGAATAGTAAGAGCGAATATTTCTCTTGTGAAAAATCTATGTGAAAAATCTAGGGGGAGGGGTGGGGTATAAGCTCCACCAGCACTTCTGAAAATTTTGACCTGTGCCCCCCCAAAACTTTTGGTCACGCTACGCCTATGATCAAAACCATTTTCTTACAAAGTTAGTTTAAAGGAAATCCGACTTAGAGTTCAGGATCAACATTCAACTTAGGCGCTAATGTTAATTTTTTTTTCTGAACAGTTCAATATTGAACGAAAAATGGTTCAAATCAAAAAGCGAAATATGGGAATGAGCCTCTCCGAGATCTTTCAAACAAAAAAAAGTTTATTCCATTCGGATGGTTCACTCACAAGTTATTAGGTGGGGAAAGGTTGCTTGAATGGTTCAATGTTGAACGAAAAAATGTTCAAATTGAAAATTTAAATACGGTAATGAAGTATCCTTGCTGAGAGCCTTCGAACAAAAAAAAAAAAAGTTTATTTAAATCGGACTGGTCACTCAAAAGTTATTAGGGGTGACAGCTTGCTTGAGCGGTTCAATATCGAACGAAAAATTGTTCAAATTGAAAATGTAAATACGGGAATGAAATATCCTTGATAAGATATTTCGAACAAAAAAAAAGGTTGTTCAAATCGGACTGTTCACTCAAAAGTTAGCATCGCGGGACAGGTTGTTTGAACGGTTCAAAGTTGAACCGAAAATTGTTCAAATCGAAAAATCAAATATGGAAATGAGCTGTACTCGCCGAGATCTTTCCAACAAAAAAAAAAGTTTGTCCAAATCGGAATGTTCATTCAAAAGTTATTAGGGGGGTGGGACAGACAGACCGACCGACCGACACACAAATTCCCCATCTCAATACCCTACTTTCAAATTTTTAATTTTTCGATATTCATTTTACCTTTTTAATTTTTTTAACTTGGCGATATTTTTAGATGCATTAAGCTACTTTTAATACTTTTTTCGTCTTTCTTTTATTTTCAACGGTAAAGTAGTCTAAAAATGATGAAAATAACAGTGTTACTCTTCAAGGACCTGTTCAGATTTTTCATACAAGACCTTTTAACTTCATAAAACTGAAAAATCTGCAAAGAACTTTATGAACTTGAAATAGTGCTCAATCATGTTATTAGCCATTTTTTCCGGAATTTGAAAAAACGCTATATCTCAAATTTATACTCTACGAGCGGGTGACCGAGCTCCGCTCGAAGAAAACAGGTATCGAAGCTAACTCGAAGATTTAAATTTTCAATTGTGATTTA
This sequence comes from Uloborus plumipes, assembly GCA_038373865.1. Lineage (NCBI taxonomy): Eukaryota > Metazoa > Arthropoda > Arachnida > Araneae > Uloboridae > Uloborus > Uloborus plumipes. The sequence continues at coordinate 20,705 of JAXGGA010008959.1, forward strand.
TCAAAACAATACATGCCATAAGAAAATTTGTGAAACCATTGGTGAAAAGATAACCGGTTAAAGTGCACCATTGTAAACTATTCTAAACAAATTTAGAGTTTGTAAAGGGAACTATTCAATGCAAAGATAAAGTTTGAAAAGTCATAGGAAATAAAATGTAATCGATAATAAAAAATTATTCAATTAAAGAAATGGTATAAAGTGAGCAGTGTAAGGATTAAAGTGTGTTGAAGTTCAATATTTTTGACAAATTTATTTAGAAAAATCAAACCTTCTGATTCCTCGTGGCCAAAAACCCCAGACCCCCAAGTTTACCGGAGTTATTTAATTCTGGGGCGATTTTCGACTTGTCAACCATTCCTCGTAAGGCCCCCTATATAGACGAGCCGGCGCATCAAGATTAAGTTTCACCACTTTGGATCCAGCTCGTGTTATGTCTTCTCTGGTGTTTGATGAATGGTTGTCTTTTCTGGCAAGTTATCGTGCTTTAGCAAATTTTAAATGTGAACAATTATTAGCGGCACGTGAATTTGGCATAGCTTGGCACTGTCTGAAAATTTTCTCTGGTAACCCTAATGAAAAAGTGAAAGTAAAAGTAATGAATTGGATCCAAAATGGTCGAACTTGAGCTTGATGCGTCGTAACGTGTACCAGGGGACCGAGCCCGCTCGGTTAAAAAAAAAGAGGTTTGTAAACTCGTGTTTTTTTCCAAAGTGCGAAGTACTTATTTAGATCAACTTGAAAAGCATTTTTGAGCCTTTGGTTGCAATTACGCAGTCAAAACAGCCGTATTTTATTTTTAAAAACACAACTCTATTTAATCCATGCTCACCGTAAAATCAGACCTAATTTCATTTTATTTGGCACCGAAGGAGGGGTTGATGAGAATGGATGCAGAGTCCCTGTTCTCCAGTACGCATTTGGTTCCAGTTGGTTTTGACTTTCACTCCACTTTACACTCCAGGTCCCCCCCCCCCGTACATACCACAACTCGATTTTTAACCGGGATGGGGCCCTGAAGAGCGCTCTGTTCATTTTTGAAAAGGCGCAAGGACCGAGTAAACCCTTGGCCCAGCACACCCCAGAGGTTTCGTTTCACTTGGAGGATTTTGTGACTACGAACATTTTTAACGTCCCCCAGCAACCATTAATGAAGACGGTGGACCTTTGATCGGCGGCTATATGATCGACCCGAGACACCCCGGTTACGAGTCGACGACTTACGGATTGGACTACCGCGGCCTCAGGCCCCTATATAGACAAGCCGACGCATCAAGATAACCACTTTGGATCCAGCGCGTGTGTGAGGATTGTCTTTTCTGGCCAGTTATCGCTTTTTGGTAACTTTTTACGTAAATTTAACAAAGCTTGGCAATGTCCCGAAACTTTACTCTGGTAACCCTAATTCCTCAACAATGAAAAATGAAAGTGAAAGTTAATGAGTTGGATCCAAAGTGGTGAAACTTAAGCTTGATGCGTCGGCCTGTCTATATAGCGGCTCTACCGCGGCCCATACCCAATTCTAACTTTATTTTGATCGATCTCTTTTAAATTTCAAAAACAATAACAATTCTAACGTGTTGCCAAAAATTATTTGCCAAATACCATAAAAATATAAGTTTACACTGATGTGATTAAATATGAAATCCATTGTTTAAAACGTGGTTGCTATGAAACTAACAAAAAGAGGGAACTACTTTGATATAAGCCCCAAATCGGAAATTTGGCGACTTTTTTTTCTCGCCAAGCAAAAAACCTGTTGCTACAAAAATTATTGCCACAAAACTTCAAAAAATAAACTCAAAAAATGGTACAAATGCAAGAAAATACTAAATTTGGCAACAGCAAAAACCTAAATTAGCTGTAAGAACCTAAATTGGCAACACCAAAATAGGAAACAGCAACCCTAAAGAGTCCGTAGGGAGTTCCAGATTTGGCGGGTAATTTTTGGGGGGTATATGAAAGTTATACCAAAAAAGAGTAATCATAAAGAAAATGGCGAAGTAAGAAATCTTCTCAAACTTTTCATGAATCCTATCTGTAACTCCGAACTGTTCGACCGTAGCGCTTCAAAACCGACGCCAATCGATTCCTCGTGGCCAAAAACCCCAGACCCCCAAGTTTACCGGAGTTTATTAATTCTGGGGCGATTTTCGACTTGGCAACCATCTCCATCTCTCGTATTATAGTATAGGATTTATTACTTTGAAATTGAATAATCATAATAAATTGAAAAGTTTAAGATGAAAAAAGATTTTTAAAAAATTTACGTTTGGATACTAGTTGTAAGGACAAAGGAATGCTACTTGTAATTAAAAAAAAATATGGAAATACGGCATTTCAGGCTCAGAAATTTTAGATTTGCTTTTAAAATTGTAAAATAAAAAATACAATTAAAACTATATCAATTTTTTTCCACTAAAATAAACAGAAGAACATCAAACCATTTTGTGTATTTCCAGTAAACAAGAAAACATTAACTTTCCAACTACTGTTTGAGATAAGAGCTGCCTAAAGCGATACGTTGACAATTTAAAGCTTTTAATTAAATGTTGCAAACAGTTAATTTTGGAGAATTTTGTAAAGATTTCGGCAAACAAATGAAAAATACTGTGTGTAAAGAGTTTGTTTACAATAAAATACTTGTTAGGTAAAAGAAGTGGTGCTTTCAATAATACCAGCGGGTGACCGAGCTCCGCTCGAGGAAAACAGGTATCGAAGCTAACTCGAAGATTTGAATTTTCAATTGTGATTTATCAAAACAATACATGCCATAAGAAAATTTGTGAAACCATTGGTGAAAAGATAACCGGTTAAAGTGCACCATTGTAAACTATTCTAAACAAAGTTAGAGTTATGGAAAGAGCACTATTCAAAACAAAGATTAAGTTTGAAAAGTCATAGGAAATAAAATGTAACTGATAATAAAAAAAACTATACAATTAAAGAAATGGTATAAAGTGAGCAGTGTAAAGATTGAAGTGTGTTGAAGTTCAATATTGACAAATTTATTTAGAAAAACCAAACCTCGTGATTCCTCGTGGCCAAAAACCCCAGACCCCCAAGTTTACCGGAGTTAATTAATTCTGGGGCGATTTTCGACTTGGCAACCATTCCTCGTATTACCCCTAACGTGTACCAGGGGACCGAGCCCGCTCGGTTAAAAAAAAAGAGGTTTGTAAACTCGCGTTTTTTTCTAAAGTGCGAAGTACTTATTAAGATAAACTTGAAAAGCATTTTTGAGCCTTTGGTTGCAATTACGCATTCAAAACAGCCGTAATTTATTTTAAAAAACACAACCCTATTTAATCTATGCTCACCGTAAAATCACACCTAATTTCATTTCATTGGCGCCGAAGGCGCGGGAGGGGTTGATGAGAATGGAAGCAGAGTCCCTGTTCTCCAGTACGCATTTGGTTCCAGTTGGTTTTGACTTTCACTTCACTTCACACTCCAGGTCCCCCCCCCCCCAGTTCATACCACAACTCGCTTTTTAACCGGGATGGGGCCCTGAAGAACGCTCTGCTCATTTTTAAACCTGGCCCAAGGGCCGAGCAAACCCTTGGCCCAGCACCCCCCAGAGGTTTCGTTTCACTTGGAGGATTTTGTGACCACGAACATTTTTAACGTCCCCCAGCCACCATTAATGAAGACGGTGGATCTTTGATCGGCGGCTAAATGATCGACCCGAGACCCTCCGGTTACGAGTCCGACGACTAACCGATTGGACAACCGCGGCCTCAGGCCCCTATATAAACGAGCCGACGCATCAAGATTACCACTCAGGATCCAGCGCGTGTGTGAGGATTGTCTTTTCTGGCCAGTTATCGATTTTTGGTAACTTTTTACGTAAATTAACAAAGCTTGGCAATCTCCCGAAACTTTGCTCTGGTAACCCTAATTCCTCAACAATGAAAAATGAAAGTGAAAGTTAATGAGTTGGATCCAAAGTGGTGAAACTTAAGCTTGATGCGTCGGCCTGTCTATATAGCGGCTCTACCGCGGCCCATACCCAATTTTAACTTTATTTTGATCAATCTCTTTTAAATTTCAAAAACAATAACAATTCTAACGTGTTGCCAAAAATTATTTGCCAAATACCATAAAAATATAAATTTACGCTGATGTGATTAAATATAAAATCCATTGTTAGAACGTGATTGCTAAGAAACAGTAACAATAAGAGTCAACATAAAGAAAATGGCGTAGTAAGAAATCTTCTCAAACTTTTAATGAATCCTATCTGTAACTCCGAACTGTTCGACCGTAGCGCTTCAAAACCGACGCCAATCGATTCCCCGTGGCCAAAAACCCCAGACCCCCAAGTTTACCGGAGTTTATTAATTCTGGGGCGATTTTCGACTTGGCAAACATCTCTCGTATTATAGTATAGGATTACTTTGCAAATGCTATTATGATTATAAAATACTTTTTGAAAGGTCCGTAAAAGAACTATAATTTCTTCTAACCAAATCTTAGCTTAATTCTAATGAAAAGTAATTTATAAAAGAAGAAAATTATATTTTAATAATGCATTTAACCATTTAAATACTTTAATTCAATTTTTTCAAAATTATTATAAAATACCACTTTAAAAGCTTTTGAATTTAAAATTTTTTAAATTCCTTTTTCACGTACAGCATTTAAGTAACACATCAAATCAAACTACATATAATTCCCTTTTAAATAAACTATTAAACAGTTCTGCAGCCATAAGCGTAGCGTCAGGGGGGAACAGGGGGGTAAGTGCCCCCCAACTTGCAGGACACTTTATCTTTGAAACCTGAAGATTTCTAAAATCTGAATCAAAATTGTAATAAAAATATCGTTTACAGTTATTTTCATTTATTTTATCTTATTATACCCGTATGTCTGGGGGAAAGAGGGACTGGGGAAATAAGATCCTCTGTCAAAAATTTCCAAAATTGGGACAAAAGTCATCACTTTTTTTTTCGAAAAAATATTTTTTTTCCAATTAAAAACAAGAAGTTCTGTCAAGAACTAAACGAGCCTACTTTCCCGTACATCGACATCGGCATTCTCGCATCTGATCATTATTCTCTTGATTATCTGAAACTGAAAATTATGTCAAACATACCTTTTTAGCACATAGAGCTGATTTCGAAAAGCAAAATATACCCCTCTCATCAGATGAAATAGACACGTAAAAAGTAATTAACGAATAAATAAAGCTTTGTCGCACCTTTTAAAGAGTGCAACTGTTACAGTTCCTCCGTAGAAAAAATCCTCCATTGTTTTCAAAAAAAAATAATAATAATAATAATAATAAAATAAATAAATAAATAAATAAAAGTACAAAGAGCATCAAAACGTATTTTATCAAAGAAAGAAAAAAAAAAAACTCGTCCGTTAATAAAATGTCTCGAATTTCACTTTTAATCGGTTGCCAGTTGTTAAATATAAATAAAGAATAAAATGTTCTCGTGAATGAAAAATTTTTGTTACAAAAAAAATCGTCTGCCAAAAAAAAATAATAATAATAATAAATAAATTAAAACAAATGAATAAATAAACAAAAAATCGTCTGCACGTTCAGTCATTTCTTTTCTGAGTCTGCATTTCCGCCACGTTTGCTGAGTCGGAGTCGGAATCAAAGTCCTCACAGAAGATTACTCAGAAAAGTACTTTACAAACACTATTTATCAAAACCATTTTCTTACAAAGTTAGTTTGAAGGAAATCCGACTTTAAGTTCAGAATCAACATTCAACTTAAATTCCCCGTAGACGCTAATGTTAATTTTTTTTCTGAACGGTTCAATATTGAACGAAAAATGGTTCAAATCAAAAAGCGAAATATGGGAATGTATGGGAAAGCCTCTCCGAGATCTTTCAAACAAAAAAAAGTTTATTCCATTCAGACGGTTCACTCAAAAGTTATTAGGTGGGGAAAGGTTACTTGAACGGTTCAATGTTGAACGAAAAAATGCTCAAATGGAAAATTTAAATACGGTAATGAAGTATCCTTGCTGAGATCTTTCGAACAAAAAAAAGTTTGTTCAAATCGGATTGTTCACTCAAAAGTTAGCATCGCGGGACAGGTTGTTTGAACGGTTCAAAGTTGAACCAAAAACTGTTCAAATCGAAAAATCAAATATGGGAATGAGCTGTACTCGCCGAGATCTTTCGAACAAAAAAAAGTTTATTCCATTCGGACAATTCACTCAAAAGTTATTAGGTGGGGAAAGGTTGCTTGAATGGTTCAATGTTGAACCAAAAATGTTCAAATTGAAAATTTAAATACGGTAATAAAATATCCTTCCCGAGATGCTTCGAACAATAAAAAGTTTGTTGAAATCGGACTGTTCATTCAAAAGTTATTAGGGGTGACAGCTTGTTTGAACGGTTCAATGTTGAACGAAAAATTGTTCAAATCGAAAATGTAGATACGGGAATGAAGTATCCTTGAAAAGATCTTTCGAACAAAAAAAAGTTTGTTCAAATCGGACTGTTCACTCAAAAGTTAGCATCGCGGGACAGGTTGTTTGAACGGTTCAAAGTTGAACCAAAAATTGTTCAAATCGAAAAATCAAATATGGGAATGAGCTGTACTCGCCGAGATCTTTTCAACAAAAAAAAGTTTGTCCAAATCGGAATGTTCATTCAAAAGTTATTAGGGGGGACAGACAGACCGACCGACCGACACACAAATTCCCCATCTCAATACCCTACTTTCAAATTTTTAATTTTTCGATATTCAATTTACCTTTTTATTTTTTTAACTTGGCGATATTTTTTGGACTTGGCGATATTTTTTAGATGCATTAAGCTACTTTTAATACTTTTTTCGTCTTTCTTTTGTTTTTAACGGGAAAGTAGGCTAAAAATAAATATAGAAAGAAAACGGCTCAAAGTAGCTGCGGCCCCATGTAGAATTTTCTACATCTTCCACATGGCCAGTCCGCCTCTGCCACCCCCCCCCCCATCTTCCTCGAAGAAAACACAAATTTGGCGCAATTGAACATGAATATTATTAAAAGTATAAGTACTTTACTTTATTTTGAAGTAAAATGTATGCAATAAACAGTGGCGTAGCTAGGGGTTGGCAGGCGTGGCTCTTACCATGGGCGCAGCAGCCAGGGGGGCGGCATTTTGGCCGATTTTTTTTTCTTTTGCCGAATCCAAACAGACTAAAACATGAAAATTTGATAGACACCCCGAGTAGCGCAAACTGCGCCCCCGCGCTACAGAACAAACCATACAAAATGTGCAACTTTGCTTTGGTAGATTTCGGTTGGATACACTGATGTTATCTTAAATCTATTTGGAGGGATAGAATTTAGCTATATGGGATCTGCAGTCTGTATATAATAGACTGATCTGAAATCGGCCGGTCTTATCCACTTAAAAGAGAAACAAACCTTTTCTCTCCGCTTATTTCCAGCCGTTTTTTTCACACTATCACTTCAACTTATCAATTACATACTATACTTCGAAAATAGCGTTCTGCGAATTTAAAAATCGGCGAAAATTTGTTGAAAACATTACGGATACAGATTTTTGGAATGCAATTTATGATGACAGAAAATCACTCCTCTGTTGGTAACAATTTATCTGTAGCGAAAACTAGCGAGAGAATAATATGTACTTCTCAAAAACGGGAGGGGCAGGTTTCTAAAAAACGACTATTGCAAATGTCGCGATTTAAAAAATTTGTACCAAGAGCCTACATTAAATGAAGATTCTAACAAGAAGTTCTGTCAAGAACTAAACGAGCCTATTTTCCCGTAAATCGACACCGGCATTCTAGCATCGGATCAATATTATCTTGATTATCTAAGACTGAAAATTATGTCAAACATACCTTTTTAGCACTTAAAGCTGATTTCTAAATACAAAATATACCAATCTCATCAGATGAAATAGACACGTAAAAAGTAAATAAACGACTAAATAAAGTTTTTTTGCACCTTTTAGAGAATGTAACTGTTATAGTTCTTCCGTAGAAAAATTCCTCATTCATTTTCAATAAATACATAAATAAATAAAAGTACAAAGAACATACACAGAAAGGAAAAAAACTCGTTCGTTAATAAAATGTCTCGAATTTCATTTTTAATCCGTTGCCGGGTGTTAAATATAAATAAAGAATAAAATGCTCTCGCGAATTTTATTCGAATTCAAGGCAATTTTCACATAAATCGCCGAATACTGGAGTTAAAAATTACTTGCACATACACTGCTCGACATTGAAAATGCAACACCAAGAAGGAGTGGTCAGAAATTGATGAAATTTGGTAAGAAGACAGAGACAGCACGGAACAATAAGTGATATTTATTTCAAAATAAATAAGCAAAATTTAGAGCGAGGATGGCGTCGGCTCAGTAAGAAGTAGGACCACCGCGGACAGTGATGCACGAAGAAACGCGTCTAGGCATGGAGTCAATAAGCCTGCGGATGGTGTCCTGAGGGATGGCACTCCATTCCCTTTCAACCATTTGCCACAGTTCGTCTTCTGAACGAGGCAGTGGCAGGTTCTGCAAACGGCGTCCAATCACCATTCCAAACGTTGGAGTCTGTGCTGTGAGGTCAATAGCAGTCTTCTTAGCGGGCGCCGTGATTGCAGGCCACGTGCAACCAGTCGACGGGAAATGGTTCTGGTCGACACAGGAACATCCAGAGTACCTTGCACGTGCTGCAGAATTGACGTACAAGTGACTTGCGGGTCCACCACGGCTTGTCGGTAAATCCGTCGATCCAAGCGGTCTGACGTCACTCTGGCTGCACCTGCACCCCTCAATGTGGCTACATTTCCTCTTTCCAACCATCTCCGACACAGCCGATGCACAGTGCTTGCATCCATGTGGGTATCAGCTGCAATTTGACGTATGGACCAACCTCCCCTTCGCAGTCCGATCACCATACCCCTTGTAAAGTCGTCTATATGCTGGAAGTGTCTTCGTTGAGGACGGCGTGGCATTTCCTCCTATCACACGTATCCTTCGAAACAAAAACCAAGTTTCTCCGATAATTAGTCTGGCAGAAAAACCAACATGAACATAGCCCACTTTTCAACTTCATTCTCTTATATCTTACTTCACGTGCGTCGGAGAGCTGCGCATTTCATATCATTTGCATAACTCAGTGACGTGCGTCTACGGTAAAATTTGCATGAATTTCTGACCACTCCTTCTTGGTATTGCATTTTCAATGTCGAGCAGTGTATTAATGTTAGATATCGTTGGAAGCAGAAAAAATTTCTCCGTCCTATGCAGTTTGTTCCGATTCTATAACTTAAACACAGCACGAAATATTCAATTTTTAAACTTGCCTTTTGCAAGGCTTCACCCGATTTCTTGCAATACTTAGTTCATTAAAACCATCAATAATGTTGCATCAGCAATTCCGTAATACAAAAGCAAAATAAATTGCATCGCTACAATTACTTAATCGCTGATTCATCAGATTCTTTTGACTCGTAAAATAAGATAGGACATTTATCGCAAGTGAATATATTCAGAAAAACATAATTTCAAAGACATTTACACTCTCAAATAGGAATAAAAGGAGAACTCAGAAAAACACAACCATTTTAATTTTTACATCTTATGTACAGTAAAAGTAGAAGTTGTTTCTTAGGAACATAAACACTGGAGTTGAGTTGTATACAATTTCGTACGCGTACGCGACACTCCCACCTTTTGAATTTGAAAATTCAAAACTAAATTACAAAATTAAAGATTAAGTCTCTTGACAGTTTTAATCTCTCGTCCCAATCTGGTTTTCTGGTTCAGTAAAGGTTGGTGATCGACTTTAGATTTCACAGGATCAGCAGTCTTGCTTCTTAGATATTTTCCGTAGATGGAGAAAGTTTTCTTGTACGCTTTGATGTTCGATGTCGAAAAGGTTCTGAAGAAACTGCATTTATTTCGAGTGAATACAGACTTTGCACCGGACGTAATTTTTCACCAATAGCTGTTTTCACTTTCACCAGACGTGTAATGCCATCTTTACCAGGAAAAGTCTCGGTAACTCTTCCTAAAGGCCAATAGAGTCTTTTTAATTTTTTTTTTCAATAAGAACTATTTCTCCCACCTTAATACCGTCAGTCTTTCTAATTTTGTTTGTATTTTGTCTTAGATGACCTAAATACTCCAGCCTAAAGCGTTTACGTAGATCTTCACGAAGTTTCAATCTATACATGTGTCTTTTTTGAAGACTGGTAGATTCCAAATTATCAAAATCAGGTACACCACATTGAACTAAGTCTCTCATAAACATAGACGGTGTTAATGGTTCAAGCTCATCGTCATCTGACTCGAATGTGATGGGCCTAGAGTTAACAATGTTTTCACATTCACACAATAAGGAATTTAACTCTTCATACCTTAAGCTTGCTTTCCCCAATACTCTTTTAAGAAGATCTTTTACAAGAGCGATAAGACGCTCCCACCATCCTCCCCACCAGGGAGAAGAAGGGGGTATAAATTTCCAAATGATTCTATTTTCAGCTCCATTAGTAACAACTTGTTCCCAGTCTACCTTTCTTAGAAGATGTTCGGTTCCTACAAAGTTTTTACCGTTATCTGTATAAATGATAGCCGGTCTCCCTCGTCGAGCTATAAATCTTCTGAGTGCAAGTAAAAATTTATCAGTGGACATAGAAGAGACAAGATTTAGATGCACAGCCCGGAATACTGCACATGTAAATAACACTATCCATGATTTGCTTCCATTTTTCAGAAAGACTGGTCCAGCCAGATCTATTCCAGTGACTTCAAAACAAGAAGCATCCTTAATTCGATCCTCAGGAAGAGGTGCAAACATTACTTCACTGTGTCTGGCATTGAATCTTTTGCAAATAACACATTTGCGTAGAACCTTTCTAATCGTTTTCCGGGACTTTAAAATCCAATATTTTTCTCTCAGATTTGCAATTAGCGTCTGAATACCACAGTGCAAAAGTTCTTTATGTTTAGACATAATTAAACTTGTAACAACAGGATGATCTGAAGGAAGAATTATTGGAAACTTGAAATCTTGAGTATCTTTTCGAAATATTAATCGGGTTTTCATTCTTAATAATCCATTTTGGTCAACAACATATTGGATATTTTTTAGTCCTTCGTTCTTACTGGAAACAAATGATGTCTTTTGAACAATCAGCAGGATTTTTGTTTCTGCTTCTTCAAGTTCGTTAGGAGTCAGCACACCTGTTACACGACAAACTTTTGCAAGTCTACTATTTCTACAAAACCTGATCATCCATGCAGTACTTCTCATCAACTTCTCAAACGATGAAAATCTCACTAAGAATTCCCTAATGTAATTTGACACAAATAGAGAAGCGACAACGGATTTTTTCTTTTCCGCAATTTACGATATTCTTGTCAGGAAATAAATTAGATTTTGGCCACATCTTTTCTTCCTCTTTTAACCAGGCCGGACCTTCCCACCATCTTCGAGCTATCAGTGTGCTAACTGAACAGCCTCTTGAAGGTAAGTCGGCTGGGTTTAAATTTCCAGGTACGTAATTCCAACTATGAGGATCACTGCCTGATCTAATTTCCCTTACTCGATTCATCACAAACGTTGCCCATTGATCATCATTTTTAATCCAGTACAAACAGTTCATTGAATCTGACCAGTAATAAATAGGTATATTACCAAGCTCTTCTAAATCAGTGCAAACAGTTTTGGCAAGTCTCACGCCAATACAACAACCCAATAACTCCAATCTGGAAATGGAAATATTTTTAAGAGGCGCTATTCGTGATCTTGCTGCTACTAAATGACAAGAAACTTCATGTGGGTTCACAGATCTTAAGAAAATGCAAGTAGCATAGGCTTGTTGACTAGCATCACAAAACACATGCAAACTATGCTCTGAGTTCATATTACACTGAATCCATCTTGGTATTTCTAGTTTGTTTAACTGATGTAACTGTCTGTTCCATTTTTCAAACTTATGCACAATTTCTTCTGGAAGAATATCATCCCAATTAGCTTTAATCTTCCACGTTTCTTGGAGCAATATCTTTGGAATTAAAGTTATGGGAGCTGTAATTCCAATAGGGTCGAATATTTTGTGACATTTTGAGAGAATATATCTCTTTGTTACTTTTACAGATTGTCCCTGCGTGTCATCTCTGATATCAATTTTTAATGTGTCTCTTTCAATGTTCCAAAGAAGACCAAGAACTGGAACATCTTGTAAGGAAGGAGAAACATCTTGGGATTTATTACAAATGTCTCCTGAGGACTCAAAAAGGTTGTGATGCCAGCCACGTAAATCAAACTTTCCGAGAGCCATGACTTCTTTGAATTCATGTATAAACTTTGTCAAGTCAGCCTCGCTTTCAACACTAGCCACACAGTTGTCAACATACATACATTTCTTTAAATGTCCAGCAGTTATCTTATAGCAATCAGGAGCTCTGTCTAAGAGGTGACACAATGTCGCTCCTAAAAGGAATGGACTTGATTTAATCCCAAAAACTACACGGCAATGTCTGTAGATTTTTACAAGATTTGGATCTCCATCTTGCCACCAAAGAAATCGCAGATAATCCTTGTCACTATCATTCAGCCGAATCTGTAGAAAAGCTTTGCGTATATCGGCGATAACACCATACTTCCCAATACGAAACCTATTTATGATGGATGGAATAAGTTCCACAGGGTTTGGACCTGTTACTAAGCAGTCATTTATGGATGGACTTCCCTTGAATTTTGCAAAACCATCGAAGACTGGTCTGATCTTAGTTGTTAAATTGGCTTTTATGACAGGCCGATGAGGAAGATAATGACATTTAGATCCCTTTAGGTCTTCACTACTTATTTCTTCAATTATACCTTCCTTTTTCCAGTCTTCAAAGACAGTTTCATAGCCTTTTAGGATTCCAAGATTTTTGATTCTATCAACTGTATTTTTCAATCTTTTCTCAGAGAGACCTTTGTTTGAAGGTAGAACGGGGTGATCTTGTAACCATGGTAGTGAAACAACATATCTACCATCTTCATCTTGCTTAACAGAATCCAAAAAAAGCTTTTCGGTTTCTTTCTCAATTTCCCTTTGACTTTGCTTATCTGCAGGATCCAATATTCCAAAAGTGTCCAAACTCCAAAGATCACTAATGCTTTTGTCGTTCACATGCAAAGACAGTACTGTCATGTAGCTGTCATCTTTCACTTCATTTTCTAATTTTCCCATAAGAGTCCATCCGAGTAGCGTCTCCATTGCCACCAATCCGCAAGCTAAATTCACGATTTTTCCAGTAAAAAGTTTACCGGCTATATCAGCACCTATCAACAAATGCACTGAGGATTTAGAACCATAGGGGCAGGCTTCTTTATCGCTGAGAAATATTCCTTCCTTTTCAATCTCATGGGTCCAAGGGCCTGAAATCGCTGTTGGTATATCAATACATATTTTCTCTTGGTCATAAGCTTCAAAAGAACAGCGATAATCCTTTTGGAAACTGCTCGCATATACTTTGTACAAATGATGTTCCTGTTTATTCTCTATACCACCAAAAAGATTGTGAATCATATCTTCAGTTCGAATTGGTTCATAACGCATTTTAGAAACAGCTTCTTTAGTTATGTATGATTTTTGACTGCCTGTATCAATTAACGCTCTCACAGGAAAATCGCCATCATTCCCATAAAGATGTACCACTAAAGTTTGCAGAAGAACACTGGGTGAACATGTTGGATTCGCCAAGGTGTTAAAGTTTTCTTTTGAATTTTCTAAAGCTTTGTCGACTATTTTACTCGAACCAGTGTATTCAGACTGCTTCATTTCAGGACACATAACATTATAATGTTTTCTTTGACACTGAGAACATTTAATTTTACTTAAACACTGCCTTACCATGTGTCCAGTCTTGAGACATCGATAACAACATTTTTTCTTGGACAGCAAGCTTGTTTTTTCTTGCAAATCTAAATTCAAAGCAAGTTTGCAATTTTTACTTTCATGGCTCTTTTCGTTGCAAAGAGCACAGTTGATAGAGCTTTGACTTCCAGCAAAAAGTCCGGCAGCAGTGTGCATGGGCTTTTTCAATGAGTAAGTCTTAGAACCGTCTTTAACAGAAAACCCTTTCATAGCCAGATTGATTCGTTCTTCTCCTTCTACTTCGTTTTTCAGAAATTGCATTAAATTTTCAAGTCGAGATTCCTCTTTTTCATCTCTGTAACTATTTTTTCTTTGCCATGCTCTGAGAACTTCCTCGGATAAACAAGATTCAACTAACGGGAAGAGCATAGCCGCATACTTTTCAGTTGTTACCCCTAAACTTTCTAAAGCTCTAAGCTGTGTCTCAATCCGATCGTACAAAGTAGGAAGTTTTACTTTCTGATCCGTAGAGTTCATAGAAATGGTTAATTTCAAAAGTTCTCGAACATAGAATTCAACAAGTAGGTCATCTCGTCCAAATCGTGATTTTAAAGAGTCTATTGCTTTGTGATAGTTTTCTTTACAAGGTGGAAAACTCTCAACTAATTCTCTAGCTCTAGTAGAAGGCAATGTAGCTTGTATCAAATACTGAAATTTATCAGCTTCGTCAATATTTGGGTCACTATCAATTTTACTAAACTGACCCCAAAATGGCAACCAGTCTTTGACGTCACCACCAAACTTTTTTAATTCCAGTAACGGTAACTTAAATTTTCTTTTAGGTACACTTTGAACAGAACTACAGTCATCATTTTCTCCGTAGTAATTACTTTTGTGCTTAAAAATAATGCTGATTCGTTTAAATTTCTTGTTATATTCATCTACAGTTAAAGTTTCAGCATCCATATCTTCTGGTTTCGTTTCTGTTTCAAGCAACATCAAATTCATAATTTCCTCATTTAGTACACAAAGTTCGCTATACTTTTCGCCAAGAAGGTCAAAATCGGCCAATAAATCCAAATTGTCCGTTAAATAGGCTCCAGCTTTCGAAATTTCCTCATTAATAAGGTTACATAAACGAGTAAATGCAGAACGTGCAACAGTTCTTTTTCTTTTAAAAGTTTCCATTTTTATCTTACACAAATTCAAAGTACAATAAATCACTTAAATTAATACTCAAACTCAAAATTCACTTGCCTTTTTCTCACAAAATTGTCCACATCGAATTATACAAGTCCTGTCACGGACGCCACTAGTTATGTTGCATCAGCAATTCCGTAATACAAAAGCAAAATAAATTGCATCGCTACAATTACTTAATCGCTGATTCATCAGATTCTTTTGACTCGTAAAATAAGATAGGACCTTTATCGCAAGTGAATATATTCAGAAAAACATAATTTCAAAGACATTTACACTCTCAAATAGGAATAAAAGGAGAACTCAGAAAAACACAACCATTTTAATTTTTACATCTTATGTACAGTAAAAGTAGAAGTTGTTTCTTAGGAACATAAACACTGGAGTTGAGTTGTATACAATTTCGTACGCGTACGCGACAAATAAAAATAAACTAATTATTCCACAGTTTTGATTTTTACGCCATTGGATCGTTACCATCGAAACTCCAAGCCTTCTGTCTGATTTGTGACGTCACTCACATGAGGCCAGCGGAATATATTGGCGCTCATTATTGGCACGTTTTTATTAAACTTTTCATTGCTGAAAAACTGTTGATTTTGAAAAGAAGAAAATCAAACTTTTGGATCATATAAAACTTTTCTGAAATGAATATCCAAAGCACAATTCTAAAAAATATTTATTTACATGCCAGTGTATTGTTTCATAAATTACAAACGGAAGATCAAGGGAACGAAAAAAATATGAGCTTAATTTTTCTCATCACAGTTTCCTCTTTTCTCAGAAATCGAGCACTTGTTCGGCATTCTTTTCCAGTTGATCTGAAAAAATTCATGAATAAAAAAATGTTATGATCAAGTAATGATGTAAATGTTCATTATCCTATACTATAATACGAGGAATGTTTGTAAAGTAGAAAATCGCCCCAGAATTAATAAACTCCGGTAAACTTGGGGGTCTGGGGTTTTTGGCCACGAGGAATCGATTGGCGCCGGTTTTGAAGCGCTACGGTCGAAAAGTTCGGAGTTACATATAGGATTCATTAAAAGTTTGAGAAGATTTCTTACTACGCCATTTTCTTTATGATAACTCTTATTGTTATACTGTTTCATAGCAAGCACGTTTTAACAATGGATTTCATATTTTATCACATCAGCGTAAATTTATGTTTTTATGGTATTTGGCAAATAATTTTTGGCAACATGTTAGAATTGTTATTGTTTTTGAAATTTAAAAGAGATCGATCAAAATAAAGTTAGAATTGGGTATGGGCAGCGGTAGAGCCGCTATATAGACAGGCCGACGCATCAAGCTTAAGTTTCACCACTTTGGATCCAACTTATTAACTTTCACTTTCATTTTTCATTGTTGAGGAATTAGGGTTACCAGAGCAAAGTTTCGGGACATTGCCAAGCTTTGTTCATTTACGTAAAAAGTTACCAAAAAGCGATAACTGGCCAGAAAAGACAATCCTCACACACGCGCTGGATCCTAAGTGGTAATCTTGATGTGTCGGTTCGTCTATATAGGGGCCTGAGGCCGCGGTTGTCCAATCGGTTAGTCGTCGGACTCGTAACCGGAGGGTCTTGGGTCGATCATTTAGCCGCCGATCAAAGATCCACCGTCTTCATTAATGGCTGCTGGGGGACGTTAAAAATGTTCGTGGTCACTAAATCCTCCAAGTGAAACGAAACCTCTGGGGGGTGCTGGGCCAAGGGTTTGCTCGGCCCTTGGGCCAGGTTTAAAAATGAGCAGAACGCTCTTCAGGGTCCCATCCCGGTTAAAAAGCGAGTTGTGGCATGTACGGGGGGGGGGGACCTGGAGTGTGAAGTGAAGTGAAAGTCAAAACCAACTGGAACCAAATGCGTACTGGAGAACAGAGATTCTGCATCCATTCGCATCAAATCCTCCCGCGCTTTCGGTGCCAACTGAAATGAAATTAGGTGTGATTTTACGGTGAGCATGGATTAAATAGGGTTGTGTTTTTTTAAATAAATTACGGCTGTTTTGAATGCGTAATTGCAATCAAAGTCTCAAAATGCTTTTCAAGTTTATCTAAATAAGTACTTCGCACTTTAGAAAAAAAACACGAGTTTACAAACCGCTTTTTTTTTATTTTAACCGAGCGGGCTCGCTCCTCTGGTACACGTTAGGGGTAATACGAGGAATGGTTGCCAAGTCGAAAATCGCCCCAGAATTAATTAACTCCGGTAAACTTGGGGGTCTGGGGTTTTTGGCCACGAGGAATCACGAGGTTTGGTTTTTATAAATAAATTTGTCAAAAATATTGAAGTTCAACACACTTCAATCTTTACACTGCTCACTTTATACCATTTCTTTAATTGTATAGTTTTTTGTTATTATCAATTACATTTTATTTCCTATGACTTTTCAAACTTAATCTTTGTATAGAATAGTTCCCTTTCCAAACTCTAACTTTGTTTAGAATAGTTTACAATGGTGCACTTTAACTGGTTATTTTTTCACCAATGGTTTCACAAATTTTCTTTTGGCATGTATTGTTTTGATAAATCACAATTGAAAATTTAAAAATCTTCGAGTTAGCTTCGATACCTGTTTTCCTCGAGCGGAGCTCGGTCACCCGCTGGTAGTATAAAAGATGAATTATGCTTGTTGGAATAACCTATACTAAACTGTTTTCAACTGCCTGAGGAAGTTTTATTTAATTTTGCTATTATAATTAAATTTATCAAAAACTCAAAACTTATATCACTGCTGTCAGTAAATAAAGGAATTTTAAAATGTTTGCCAAAACCTCAAAAATTAATAAAATTTTATTATTTGTATTTTTAATAGAAAATTCAGTATTATTCATTACAGAATACACTTTAATGTTTTTGACTCATATTAATACATGGATCTTCATGATCATGATGTTGAAATAAGTAGAAGTGGGCGGCTTTCTGGAATTATTTTTAACTTTTTTCCTAATAAGTTAGTTTTCACTCATGCTTGAGTTTTATTTATTTATTTTATTTTTGTACAAAAGCGCAATTTGTACAAACTTTTAATGTCAGTTTGTTTGCTTCTGCATTATTTCTTTAGTTGGGATCAAATGTAGGTTGTCGACCCTATGTATTGCTCTAAATTTAAATGTACAATGAAGATTTTCGACAGCGTTGGTTGTTGGCAAAGCTAAAAATTTGGCTCAATTTCTTGACTCTCAAACTTTTCTTTTTTTACAAATCAGATCTTCAAAAACCATTCAGAGCTATAAAATGTAAAGGAGCAGTTAACATTTCATCAAACCAAAACTGTCATCAAAAGGTGCGATAGTTTTCGCTATCATAAAATTGCGCCAAAAATCACTACCAGAATGCTTACCGAAATGATTAGCGAAGCACTTATGTTAGTTTTAATTTTGTTTCATGGCTTCATTTATTTCGTTGACCGATTTCTTCAAATTGGAGAGAATTGTGTTATATTATTAAATGGTTTTTGAAATTTCGCCAAAATTTTACTTTAATTGACTATTGTAAAATTAGCGAATTTGAAATCACATCCAAAAAAGTTATTAACAAAACTACTTTAATTAAATTAAGTAAAGTTTTAAGGCTTGGAAAAAGCAGATTTTACTAAAATGTTTTTTGCAAATTTTTGGCGAAATTAATTGTCGAAGTTACAATACGTAAATCGGTACACATTTCACTTTCAGCAAACTTTTTAAAAACGGGCCAAAAGCAAGTACTATCAGTGAAATTCTTATCATTAAATCTGTCAATTTACAATGTAAATATCACACCATATTTATCATATAGCACATGAAGGACTTGAGTGTTTTGCCAGGAATGGATTACTTTACTGAAAATGGCTGCTTGTAGATATTTCGTCTGCAGGTTGTATTTGAGTTTAGAATAGATACGAAGTGTTTGTCAATGCAATACTCTAAACGCTTTAAAGATTTTATACTCCCAGGTAATCCACCAACTTCATTTCATTACGAAATTGTTGGATATGGCTTAGGAAAATGGTTAGTCTAGCTAGCTTCTTGACGTAACTTTCGAATCAGGAGGTTACATTTTGAAAAAGTACAGCTTTTACAATCAGGAAAATGAATTTTCAATTAGGCAAGCATTTTCCATGAATAAATATTTAAATTTCGCACAGAAAGTCTGAAATAGATCAAATAAACTTAAAGCTCAGTCAACTAATCCGGAAACTACCGGAAATTTCAGTTAGTACTTAAAATAAGTTAATTTCAAGATTATAAAGAAGTATGATGCATGAAAAAAAGCACAATTTACCTTTTATGATCCAAATGTAGGTTTCTGGAATAAAATCGAACTGGAACAAGATTCTTCTAGCTAGTTTGAATGGGTTTTGCGTACAATAACAAGTTGGCAAATGAAAGAAACTGGCCCCAATGTGATGACGTAGTCCCTAGCAACCGTTTTAGACAGAAGGCTTGGAGTTTCGATGGTAACGATTGGATAGAGCTATATTTTTAACCTCAGAATTGATGCGACTTACAGTCGATGTCGAAGAACCAAGCTTTTATCTCCACTAGGAAAAAAGTTACAAGCGTTTGAACTTTGAGTTCGAAAACCTCTTTTCTGATCAAATTATTAACGTTTTATTGCGTTGCTATGCCGACTTCTTTTAAATTCATTGTTGGTTCCATTTTCTTCATTTCGTTTCTTAAAAGCATTTTATTTTACGGCGTTTCTTGGCCCTCCTGTGATGATTGTAACAAGGTAAATAATTCCTTTTAGTTCGGTACAATAGCAAAGATTTTAGCCTTTAATATTTAATTGTGACATAACGTAGCAATTTGATATTTGACAACAAACGTGCCTTTTAACTTTCAAAAAAATAGTGGGGAAGACCGCAGATTTTGTCGATATAGTTTTTGTTTTGTACTGCTATTGTTTTCTTATTCTTTTGACTTTTTTTTCTTATGTAATAGGTAGGTAAGTAGATTTCAAACGAGTCAAACCTTCTTTTTTTTTTTTGATGATTTAAGATAGTTACTAATCTAAGTAAATAATATGATTCGTCATATTTTTGTAACGTTTTTACTATTTTGTATCATTGGTACTAAACACATAATTTAGTTGCATAGTATTTTAATATTGGGTAGTGTTTAATTATTCTTTTAACGTTTTTTTTTCCTTATGTAGTACATATATACGTTGACTTCAAATGAGTCTAACTTTTTTTTAATGGTTGCATATAGTTACTAATCTAAATAAATAATTTGATTTGTCATGGTTTAGTACAACATGGGTACTTATCTAAAAACATAATAAAAGTGCGTGGTATTTTTATATTGGGTGTTGTTTTATTATTTTTTAAGGTGTTTTTTTTTTCTTATGTAGTAGGTACACAGGTTTCAAATAAGTCTCCTCACAACTTTAAAAGCGAGTCGCCTTGGCGACGAGTAGTTTGTTAAAACTTTCTTCGCCACTTTAAAGGCGAGTCACCTTGGCGGCGAGTAGTTTGTTTAGACCTTCCTCACTACTTAAAGCCCGTGCAGTGCCGGGCCATATAATATAATTTAAAAGTCACATTGTCCTTCAAATTGCATGGTACGTTATCCCGGTCCTACGTTCTAAAAATGTAGTACCCTGATGAAAAAATAATCAGCACCAAGCTGAATCTTCTTAAATTGTGCCGTTTCAATGAGACCTTGGCCCGATAATTTCATAAACGAAATTCTAGATTGTGGTAGTTAACAGGGGTAGCTGAGTCAAAATTTGCCGATTTGACGGTTCTCAAAAATGTATTACTAACTGTTGGTAATTTATTAAACATTAAGCAAATTACTAACTTTATTGAAAAAAATATTTGTCCTACAAGATATATGGTTTCTTCGAAGTGTCTCCCTCCTCCCAAAATGTATCAATTACGAGGGCATCAAAAGTGATTACTAACTGCCCGTTTTTTACTTCCTTTTACGTAGTAAAGGAAGTATTGTGATCGCGAAAAAAAAAAAAACACTCAAATTTGAGTCTAAATTTTGATTTTGCTCACCCCCGAATGAATGTTCAGTCGTTTTTTCGACCTGTCAGCACGTGCATATATACCTACCAACATATAAGCAGCCGAAAAATTCTTTTCAACCACCCCCGAGTTAATTACGAAGAGTTTTCTCGTGACGTCTGTATGTACGTATGTGCGGATGTATGTGCGTATGTGGCCCGCATAACTCAAAAACTATATACCGTAGAAACTTCTAGCTTGGTATGTAGGCTCTGAGGATGGTCTAGTTGTGCACCTCCCCTTGTGGTTGCATTTGAATGTTCCCAAGGGGGTGTTTTACCCCTTTTTTGGGGTAAATCAGTGTTAATTTCAATGCAGACTCAAGTGATATGAATTGGCGCGAGCACTTGACGGTATGTCGCCAAGTTTTTGGTCGCCAAGTGTTTGGTGACATATCGTTAAGTTGGCGACAAATTTGGCGAATTTTTTTTTTTTTGAATTTGGGTTTAATTTGGCACAATTGGCGATATTTTGCGAATAATTCACTGAATGATATTAAAATCAGCAATATTTAGAAAATTAACCATTGTAAAATATTTTTTGCATTGTTTCGTGGCAGATTGGTTGAGTAAATATTTGAATTGTTACCTTGCTCACTCCAAGCACTTTTTTAACACTTAAGGCAACTACTAAGAAATTTACACGTAAAAGGGAAGTAGTGTGGGGTCCATACCAGATTTTTTTCCCTATTGCTTAGTTAATATGCATATAATTTAACAGTCACATTGTCCTACAAATTGCGTGGTACGTCATCCAGGTCCTACGTAATGTAGTACAGATCCTAATGAAAAAATAATCACTATCAAACCGAATCTTCTTGAATAGCGTCGTTTCAATGAGACGCTGCAGTTTACGGGAGTACAAGTTGCCAACACTTTTCCTTTCTTAATATTCCTCGGTCTTTCACTTACGTTGGCGACTCTCACAGGAACTGCATTCCTTGAAAGGTCCACAAGCGTAGATGCCACTAGTACTCCTTTTGGGCTATTATTCTGGTTAGGATATTCAATGAGGCCGAATTTAAAGCTGTTGTTTTCCTTGATGGAGCCAGGTATTAGTACTTCTGATCTTGAGGGAATCAATGAATCAGTTTGGGCTATTATTTGATGAGCAGATTTTAAGTTATTTTCAGTATTGAAAATTACTATGTCTTCCTTCATCGAGTGCAGCTCATTATTTTTAAAGTCAATAGAAAAAATCAAATTTTCTCAAAAAGTCCAGTCCGAGAATGAAGGGATCTGTAATGTCAGCGACGAATGCCATGTGATGGTAAGTGGCGCTCCCGAACATTATTTCTAAATTCACTTTTCCTTCAATTTCGATTTTGTCACCTGTCACAGTTTGGAGAGTAACGCAGGGCGGCGTCCATAAGATCTTGAGTCCAAATTGACGAGCCACATCAGTCCTAATGATGGTAACGTTGGCTCCTGTGTCCACAATTATTTCGCAGGGAAACCCATTCACATATGCGTAAATGACGAGTCCGTTGCAGCCGCCACTTCTTGAGGAAATCTGGAAAACTTTGGGAGCCGTCTTTCTTTCTTGGCGGGCCTCGCAGTTCTTTCGTACGTGGCCCTCACCGCCACATTTCCAACACTTCAGTAGTTGTCTACTCTGGTCTTTGCGAGCAGTAATCTTCTTCAGGGTCCCCGAGATCTCTTTGATTTGTCGCTCAATTTCCGAGAGATCGATTGGGTTCGAATCTTGGCCACTCACTTCCACGCCCCTGGTTGAATGGCGATCCTTGCGGGATATTTTCTGTGCAGCCTCGAACTTTATTGCGTAGACCAGACCGGATTTAAGATCCTTAATGTCCGCCATCCGGAGAGCCGTCTGAAGTTCTGGATTTCGCACTCCATCTGTGAAGTAGTTCAGGGCCAGGCTATCGCGAACCCCCGAAGAACAGTCCGAGAAGGCGAGATGGGAAAGCCTCTCAACGTCTGCTGCAAAAACTTGCAAAGTCTCTCCAGCCCTCTGGAGTCGGGATTTGAGCTGAAGTTGGCAGAATTCTTTTTGGCATGCTTCGCCAAAGCGAAGCTCCAAGGCCGATGATTATTCATCGAAGTCGCGGTGCTTGTCCTCTGGGTAGGTCTGTAGTATGTCGGCTGCATCCCCTCTCAGCGAGGCTGCAAAGTGACAGGCTTTCGTGGAAGAGTCCCAGGAGTTTGCTTCTGCAACGATGAGGAACTGCTTCTTGTAAATATTCCACGAGGTATTCCCGTCAAACGTGGCCAGTTTGATGGATGGACGAGAAGTTCCAGCTGCAGCTACACAGTCACTTGAGTTGTTGGAGGATGCTGATAACTTCGATTCAAGTTCTTTAATTTTCTTTTCCACATGATTTTCTACTGTGGTGATTCGATCTTCTAGAGCCTCCACTGTGTTTTCCATATTGGTAAATTTACTTTCCACCAAACTTTTCATTGACGTTAGATCGGTCTTAATTTCTTCTTGACTTGAAGTTATGCTAGCGGTTAAATCACTCTTGAACTGTTTCTGATTAGTAGCCATAGTCTCCATATCATTCTTTATTTGTTCTTGATTCGCAGTCATGTCACTTTTAACAGCGTTGATCGCATCAAGGAGTTGTTTCAGTTGTTCCTCCATTGCTCCTGTAATCACCATAAAATTCCAAAGTCAAAAAGTCCTCAGAAAGAAAAGTCCAAATTCACAGATAATTCCAAGAAAGTCCTTGAAGACGCCCCACGTTGGGCGCCAAAATGGTAACGAGTCCGTAGCACCTTCATTTTTCTTTAAATGAGCATTCCAATCTTGAGGAAGTAACTATAAATTTATTTACAAGTGTGTACACTATTTACAATAGGAGCAGAAAACAATTGCTAAACATCCAGCAATTAGGTAGCAAACAGTACACTACTCTCAACAGTAACTCAGCACCACGTATCTAACGTGAACAATAATTAAGAAATTACAAAAGCAAAACAAACATTCGCTCAAGCGAATAAAACGAGCCTCTCAGAAATCCAATCTGAGAAAAACTAACTAACTGTGTTCAAGGCTGTTGGACAGATATTTATACTCGGAAGGAAATTTCCACAACATTCTAGCAAAAACTGGAGTATTCTGTTCATTCACAAACGTACATAATCCATTCAAGAAAATTCTAGTGATAAAAAGAAATACCAACTCAGCGCGAAAATGTCTTCATGCTTATTAAATGTAGGGTAAGTGCAAAAACTACAAAATGTCACAGGGTCGGTACTCTAATGGTAAAAGTGATATCTTCAGATACTTTTATAACATGTCGTCAGATAAACCAAAACTAGTGACACCAAGAACAATTTTAAAAAATGGTGAAAGGCAGGAAAAACAACAACTATTTACAAGATTTGTAACAATATCAACAGACATATAAAGGATAGGCCCGTCATTTCGTGTTTCAAGGGGGTCAATTGCCTCCCCCCCTGACTTTGGAAAATCAAGTTATTTTACATGTAAGTAAGCATGGTTTTTGCAATTTTTTGGCAAATTTACGTTGTGAATACACCCTTTACCCCCCCCCCTGGAAAAATTCGAAATGACGGTTCTGATCAATGCCATGTATCACTTTGCACTGTAAAAGTCTCTATTACAACTGTACAGTGAACTCTTACTTATACGCCGCGCCGCCTCATTTATGCGCCCATTTCACTTATACGACGATTTTGAATGGTCCCAGTACATTCCATAGCAAAATAATGATAGTATCGTTCGTTTATGCGTCGCTCTAAAGATAAATATTCCACTTATGCGCCGAATTTTCCCTAAAATGTATGAAAATGTATTTATTTTCTTTAAAAAGCAAGCATTTTTCTTTACTTTTCTCTTTAATCTTTCGCCTTTATTGCTCACGGAAGGCATTTTTTCCGCATGAACTAGAGTTCGGAGAGGGACAATTATCTATTATGCATCATTTTAAAGGGAGCAGTTTGTAATTAGGTTATGCTACAACCTTTGTTTTCTCTTAATCATTATAGTTACGTTACAGTCATTGCCAAACTGTAGTAATATGTCCCTTTTCTATAGAAACATTCTTATTCACTCTCTCATTAGAACCTATGTTGCGTTTTTGTCCTTTAAATAGGCTTGTTCACTTATACGTCTCTCTCACTTATGCAACTTTTTCTGTTGGTCCCTAGGGCAGGCGCGTAAGTGAGAGCTCACTGTACTTTGAAGTAACGCTGACGAATACAGTGAAATCTGTGTATAACGATACTCAAGGGACCGAGAAAAAATATCGTTATAGACAGATGATCATTATAGACAGTTTGAGCAAAAAGCTCAAACTGTTGGCTGGGACCAAACCAAAATATCGTAATAGGCAGGTTTATCGTTATGTACAGTATCGTTATGCACAGGTTTCACTGTATCATGATTGTTTTACCAAATAACAACAAAATATACGTTTCCAGGATATTTAAAATTATACTACACTGCAACCTTTCTTGACAGAAACTTTATGACGTCAGCGTGACGTTTGCGTGATGTTAGCCAATGAAAAACGAGCTAGATAAAACGTCACAGCCTACTTATCGAATTAGAGGGGATCGCTGACTGCTTGTGCTCTCTTATTGGCTCCGCCCGTAGTGACGTTCAGTGTCAAGTTAAGTTGCTGTCTAGTATAGCAGCTCTAATACAATTATACCCTGTGCAACGAGAGGAGGCGGCCGGAAGTAAAATTAATTTCCCCCTCTCTGCACTTTTTCCTTATGGTTGTCAAAGTTGCGGTGCTGTGGACTTTTTCTCCACTTAGCTTTTGCAACAATGGTTAAATGCAAACGATTAAAATTATTTTGTGCGTAAACTACGATTCAATCAACGTTAATAGAGCACTTTTTGAAGTATTTGTATAACGGATACTCATGATGGCTGGTCTTGCTAAAACAAACTATTTTGCACTGGATTTGTTAGACAACGTTTAAAAATAACTGAGATATGAGGACATAAATACAAGCGTCAGCCTAATTTGATAAAGATTTCCGAGTATAGTACGAGTTAAAATATGAAAGCTGTAAGTTTTGAAGCTCAGCTTTCACGTCTTTTCGCTGAGCATTTATAAACAAAACATTTATTAGTCTCTGATCAAAATTTTATTAACGTAAAATCCGTCTATGATTTTCAAAATTTGTATAGTCTTGCGTACAAATAATTTGATAATTAGTCCAAGAATATCGCTCAGAGAGGGGGGGGGGATGAAACTCAACGAAATAGACTATTGACATTATTTTGAAACATACAACCAAGGAGGTTAAAGGGGAGGAGCTAAATCTCTGTATATCTAAGAGTGGCAACGAATTCTCACCGCCGCAAGAGGACGCTACTCGACAATCCCTCCCTATTTCCTGAAGGGGTGCTGCTATGAGAAAGATTTTTTTTTTTTTCAACTGAATTTTGGTGTAAATCTTCGATTGACATTATAAATTAAATATGATTTTCATCCCACGAAAATAGTTGCCGTATTCTTTGAGAAATAGGTTTAATCGAATGCACTTGCCAAATCTGACAGAATCTGTCATTTTTTAAAGACTGCTGCTGGCAGGAATATTTTTTTTTTAATTGGAATTTAGAGTAAACCATCGATTAACATTATGAACTACATATGACTTTGATCCCACTGAAATTTTGCAGCATTTTTTAAGAAAGATGTTTAATCGACCGCATCTAACAACTTGCCAAACATAACATATATGCGACTTATGCGACGATGTTATTTTTGCTAAAAAACAGTTCTCTAAATTGTTGATAAATTAAGCATGTGGCAAAAAATTAATTATATCAGTACTTGATTTTGTTACTAATTAAATATATTTAGTAGACAAAATAATTATTAGCTTAAATTTTCTTAGTTCATAATGTTAATCGATGGTTTACACCAGGGGTGGCCAACCTTTTTAGAGAGAGTGTCACTATCTGGAGAGAAAAAGCTCAACGTGCCACATTGTATTTTTCCAACAAACTGAAATTTTTTTTAAAGTTAAAAATAGATTTTAGATAGGCTGACTATGTAATTCTTACTCAAATGAAACATTTTTTCTTGTAAATCTGAGCAACTGAAATCTAAATGATAATAAAGATAAAACAAGTCCAAACTTCAGAGTTATAATACTTTATCGTTATATATATCGTTTAAAATACTTTTATAAGTTCTGTCAGTTGGCTTATACATAAAAAAGAAACATAACATCAAACATTCGATTCTAAAAATTTAATTCTGTACTTAATATGGTTTATGAATCTGTCTTTTTTACCAAGTCTTTAATTTTAGGTTTCGTTCTTAAGAACTCTAAGAAGTTTCAGTGTTTTAAGTGGTATCAATTAATATTCAACGGTATTTAGATTTTTATGCATTCATAACAAAGAAATATTTGTTTAGGAGCGTATTTTGAACCAAATCTGCAACAGCATCAGACGGCTAAAGTGTGTAAATGTGAAAAAAAAAATTGTTGGTACAAATTTCTATACAAGGTGGATAACTTGCTATTGAAGTAAGCTCTTATATCTGATTAGCAATGAAAAGGTCAGCAATTCCAAATTGAAAGTAGTGTCTTGCAGAGAAACAGACAAAGAATTTGAAAATATTAGCTTTTTTTTTTAAATCCTGAAAATCATCAAACCTAACAATGAATGTACACTTAAAATAAGTAAAGTTTTTTCCATATATCATTGGAAAATTATTTAATTTGGGTCGATACTTTCAGTATTAAATTTAATGTCTTCTTTTTTTTCTCCAAAGTAGAGAGAAACAAACTGAAGTTTCATCGTAAAAGAATGGAGATGGCCTATACTAGTTTAGGAAACTTTTTTGTACTATCTTAAATTTGAATTACTTAAACGCCGGACAATAAGAGATGACATAGCTAAATTCATTTGCTATTCTTCATTCCTAAGTAGCAAATCCTCATTGCTTTCCTTCCAGACATTTTAAAAAACACTCCCTAAAATTCTAAAATCTTACGACTATTTTTGCTTTGGACAGCTATTGCACATTTCAATGAAGGAGTAACTTGCCATATTCTCCCCTTTCTCCTGGGAAAAGTTCACAGAACATTCAGAGCTCTAATTCGTAGTTGTTAATACAATGAACTATTTAGGGTCACCAGCAGAGAAAGTCTCCTTCTTTGGCAAGGAGTTTGTGATAAATAATTCGATGATACTTTTGAAGTTTTTTACCCAAATTATTTTCAAGAAATGTAACAAAAACAATTTAAGGATCTTCATTTGTACGACCATACCGAATTTTGTCCAATTTGGTTAGTTTTACTTGCAGAGTTGACTTTTTTAAAAAATTTCATTATCCGTAGCTGAAACTATCAGAATCAATTCTGTGCTATAAGCAAAGCCTTTGGTGACTGTGAACTAACCAACGGGACTTTAACTGTAACTGTAACCGTGTGTGCTTAAGATGTTATGATGTTGTAATTCGTGTGTTTGTAAGACTGTCGAATAAATGTTAAACGCCATGTACTGTAATACTTCCTCGCCTCCTGGACATCAACACGTATTATACATGGTGGCAGCTGTGAAATAATTAGCTACTAAAAGATCGCGAACATTTTCTGTTGTGAAAAAAATCGTCGACAAATTTCGAAAACCGAAGTATTACAATGGCGTCCATTCAGATTGCAGCACCGGAACATTTTACGTTCTCAACACCAGGAAATTGGTCCAAATGGAAAATCCGATTCGAAAGGTACAGGATTGCTTCAGGTTTATCAAACAAATCCGGAAATAAGCAGGTAAATTCTTTAATTTACATTATGGGAGAGCAGGCAGAAGATATATTTAGTTCTTTCGGTTTGTCCGATGAAGAACAAGCTGACTTTGATACTGTTTTGGAAAGGTTCAGTGATCATTTTATTGTTAAGAAAAATACTATTTTTGAACGAGCACAATTCAACAAAAGAATACAGCTTGAAGGGGAATCAGTCAATACTTTCATAACGGCTTTATATGCATTAGCAGAACACTGTGAATATGGTGCATTGCATGATGAACTTATTCGTGACCGTATTGTAGTGGGAATACGTGATAAAAATTTGAGTGCTAAGTTGCAATTAGATGCTGATCTTACACTTACAAAAGTAACTGAAAGAGTTAGGCTTAGTGAAGTTGTTAAAGAACAACAAGAGAAGCTCAGCGGTAACGAAACTGCATCAGTTAATGCTGTTTTGCAAAATAAAAATCAGCGATTTCAAAAACAAAAGTTCGGGAAAAATAAACGAAATGCAGAACCAGATGTAAATAAGAAATTTAATGAAAATAATTCACGATTTTTTGAAAAATGCAAGTGGTGTGGAAGACAAAAGCATGAAAAAAGGTTGTGCCCTGCTAGGGATGCCAAATGCAGAAAATGTGAAAAATTAGGACATTATGCCAATGTTTGTCTCACAAAACCCAAGAAAATCTGTTCAGAAGTTGGTTTTTTAGGAGTTATCCAACCTGGAAATAAGAATGAATCATCTATTGACTGGACTGTCATCATTCAAGTGAACAACAAGGACATTCAGTTTAAAATCGATAGCGGAGCCGACCATACCGTTTTGCCGTCAGAGGTATTCAAAGGTATGTTTCAAAATACCAAATTGAGCCCACCAGGTAAAATATTATGTGGTCCAGACAAAAGAGCACTGAAAACAATAGGAAAGTTCTGTGCAAGTGTTAAATTCAAAGAAAAATTCTGTTCAGAAGAAATCTATGTGATAGATAATCTTCAAACTTGTCTGCTGGGAAAACCCGCATTGTTAGCTCTTGGCCTAGGGCCGAATTTAAACTCAATTTCCCAGATTTCTGCTATGAATCCAAAAGATGCGTTTCCAGAACTTTTTGAAGGTCTTGGGGTAATGAAAGAATGTCATGTTATCAAGCTGAAGCCAGGTTCAACCCCTCTAGCAATTACTAATCCTAGACGTGTACCAATTCCTCTTTTGAAGAAAACTGAAGCTGAATTGAAAAGAATGGTAGAACAAGAAGTCATTGTTCCAGTTACAGAACCGACTGAGTGGTGTTCTCCAGTTGTGATCGTGCCTAAAAGTGATGGCAATATTAGAATTTGCGTGGATTTAAGTGAGCTTAACAAAAATGTCAGACGTGAGCTACATCCACTTCCTAAAACCGAGTATACTTTGAATCTTCTAACTGGTGCCAAGGTGTTTTCAAAACTTGATGCTAATTCAGGATTTTGGCAAATTCCATTGGACAAGAAATCATCGTATCTAACCACGTTCATCACTCCATTTGGTAGATTTAGATTCCAAAGATTGCCTTTTGGAATTTCATCTGCTCCCGAGCATTTTCAGAGAAGAATGTCTCAAATTTTAACAGACATCCCAGGAACAGTTTGCCATATGGATGATATTTTGGTATGGGGAACAACACAAACTGAGCATGACCAGAGACTCACAGAAGTTTGTAGAAGACTCAAAGACTCCGGTATGACACTCAATCCAAAGAAATGTGTGTTCTCGCAGACGTCCATTAAATTTTTAGGCCACATAATAGATGAAAAGGGAATCCATCCTGATGTGGACAAAATTGCGGCCATAGAAAATTTTAAAGTTCCAACAAATAAAAGAGAACTGAAGCAATTACTAGGCATGGCTAATTATCTAGCAAAATTTGTTCCTAATTATGCTGATATACTTTCTCCTCTGTATTCTCTGCTAAGCAACAAAGTAAGTTTTGTATGGACATCACCACAAGAAGAAGCTTTCCAAAAATTGAAGCATATATTGTCATCTGATCCAGTTCTACAGGTTTTTGATCCAGCAAAAGAAACTATTGTTACCACAGATGCTTCCTCGTTTGGCTTAGGAGCTACACTTTGCCAAAAACAAGCAGATGGAAGAAAATCAGTAATTGCCTATGCATCTAGAACATTGACTCCAACGGAAAGTCATTACGCTCAGATTGAAAAAGAAGCCTTAGCTATTGTGTGGGGATGCGAGAAATTCCGGGACTACCTAACAGGAATGCATTTCACGGTAGAGACTGACCATAAACCACTCATTCCGATTTTTTCTAAGAAAAATTTAGATGATTTGTCTCCCCGATTACAGAGAATCAAAATAAGGATGATGAAATTTTCCTATAGCATTGTACATATACCAGGAAAAGAATTATATGCTGCAGACGCATTGTCGAGAAACCCTCTAACAGGTCCATATAGAAGAGAAGAACTAGAAGATGAAATTAATGCCTACATTCAGATGGTTACAGACTGCCTTCCTGCATCATCTCACAAATTAAGAGAACTGAACGCTGCACAACTTGAAGACCCAACTTGTCAAAAGCTTACTGAATACACGCTAAAGGGATGGCCCGAAAAGAAAGAAGTTGATGCAAGCTGTGCACCTTACTGGCAGAATCGTTATGAAATTTCAATTCAAGATGGACTGCTGATGAGAGGCTGCAGAATCATTATTCCAAAGTCACATCAAGCAGAAGTGCTGAATAGAATCCATGAAGGTCATTTAGGCATATCCAAATGTAGAGCTCGAGCCAGATGCTCCGTATACTGGCCGGGTATAAGCAAAGAAATTGAAGAGAAAATAAAAAATTGTAATGCTTGCATTCAAGAATCAAGTAATCGCCATCAACCCTTAATTCCAACCCCATTTCCAGAGAGACCATGGGAAGTTGTAGGTCTAGATCTATTTAAATACAAGGATGCATGGTATCTGCTAATTTCAGATTACTACTCGAGGTATCCTGAGGTTGCCAGGTTAGACAGAATGACCTCTGCTGAAATTATAAATCACTGTAAGTCAATATTTTCACGCCATGGAATCCCAGATATTGTCCGTTCTGATAATGGCCCACAGTTTGATCCAGTAAAGACCTTGGAGTTTAAGAACTTTGCCAGAAGTTATGGATTTACTCACATTTCAAGTAGTCCTAGATTTCCGCAGAGTAATGGTCTAATAGAAGCAGCAGTGAAAACGGTCAAAGCTCGCTTAAAGAAATCAAAGGACCCCTACTTGGCTTTAATGGAATATAGATCAACTCCGCTAGAAAATGGTTATAGTCCTTCCGAATTACTTATGGGTAGGAGAATCAATACTACTCTTCCTCTTGCAAAAATCCAGTTACAGCCAAAATCAGTGAACAAGGAAGTTCTTGAAACAAAAGAGGAGAGACGGATAGAAAGCCAAAAGAAGAATTATGATAAACATCATGGAGTTCGAGATCTTGATGAATTGCGCAAAGGTCAAAGTGTGTGGATTTCCGATAGAAGAGTAACAGGAAAGGTGTTACAGAAAACACCACACCCAAGATCATACCTCATTCAGTCTGGTGGAAAAACCTATAGAAGGAACAGAAAGCACTTGATTCCTGCACCAGATTTCCAGCCGGAACCTGGGCCCGAGGATGACTTTAATGGTACAGGAAACCAACACCCCTCTACTGATGTTGATACAGGATGTGCACCTGCAATGACAGCATCACCCCAGTCTCCAGGATCTCACCCTGCGGCGACTGGATCCTCTACAAATGCATATCCGAGTGCTTATGTCACTAGAAGAGGTAGGACAATTCGACCCCCTGAAAAATTGGATCTTTAAATGTAAAGAAGGGAGATGTGCTATAAGCAAAGCCTTTGGTGACTGTGAACTAACCAACGGGACTTTAACTGTAACTGTAACCGTGTGTGCTTAAGATGTTATGATGTTGTAATTCGTGTGTTTGTAAGACTGTCGAATAAATGTTAAACGCCATGTACTGTAATACTTCCTCGCCTCCTAAACATCAACAAGCATCACACAAATTCTGCAGCATCGAAAGTTTCATTTATGTTTAGCACAAATAGGCTGTACAAAGCATTGCCTGTAGCGTCACAGCTTTCGTCGGATGTCCGAAGCTAACGCTAAGTACTTTCCAATATTGTAGTAAAGACAATTTATAAGCCAACCTCCTGACACTTAATCGTCATAATATCATTGTATTTATTAGTTCAAATGTTTTAGTTTTTATCAATATTTTTGAGATCGACATTTTCCCCTCAATTTTGGAATTTTTTCAAAAAGTCTTCGCGTGCCACTGTTACTGCTCTGCCGTGCCACATTGTGGCACGAGTGCCGCGGGTTGGCCACCCCTGGTTTACACCAAATTCCAATTTAAAAAAAAAATATTCTTGCCAACAGCTCTTTAAAAAATGACAGATTCTGTCAGATTTGGCAAGTTGGTAAGTGCATATG
>JAXGGA010008960.1:0-53898 GCA_038373865.1 Uloborus plumipes
TCGCATAACTCAAAAACTTTTTGCCGTAGAAGCTTCTAGTTTGGTATGTAGGCTCTGAGGGCGGTCTAGTTGTGCACCTCTCCTTGTGGTTGCATTCGAATGTTCCCAAGGGGGTCTTTTTACCCCTTTGTGGGGTAAATCAATGTTAATTTCAATGCAGATTGAGTGATATGATTTAATGCAACTACTTGGCGATATATCGCCAAACTTTTGGTCGCCAAGTGTTTGCCGCCAAGTTGGCGACAAATTTGGCGAAAAAATGATTTTTTTTTTAAAATTAGGATTCAATTTGGCGTTATTGGGTACATTTTGCGAAAAATTCACTGAATCATGTTAAAATCGGCGATATTTAGAAAATAAATCATTGTAAAACATTATTTTGCATTGATTCGTGACAAACTGGGGGTGTAAATAATTGAGTTGCACCAGATGTTTTAAAATAACTACAAATCAGCTAATGCTTTGTACTTTGCATCAAAACAAGAAATCACTTTGAGAAAAAGAGCGCTTGAAATGCTTGTTGTGCTGACGATTTTTTTTCATAGTACTATTAAAAATGCAACAGCTAGAGATTAAACTGCAAAAACTATCGTCTGTTAGTATGAAAGCAACTGTAATTAAAAGAAAACAAAACAATGTAAATAAAATCATTTCATTGTTGCATTTTTGTTTGTCGTCTGCCAAGTTTGGCTTGTGTATCTTTGAAATCGCGAAAAATATTGTCTGCTAGTGGAGAGAAACTTTATTTGAAAGAAAAAAATCTGGTATGGACCCCACACTACTTCCTTTTATGTGTAAATTTCTTAGTAGATGCCTTAAGTGTTAAAATAGTGCTTGGAATGAGCAAGAAACAATTCAAACATTTACGCCCCTAATGTGCCACGAAACAATGCAAAAAATGATTTACAACGATTCATTTTCTAAATATCGCCGATTTTAGCATCATTCAGTGGATTTTTCGCAAAATACCGCCAATAGCGCTAAATTGAACCCAAACTCATAAAATAATTTTTTCGCCAAATTTGTGGCCGAATTTGGCGATAGGTCACCAAGTTGGCGACAAGCACTTGGCGACCAAAAGCTTGGCGATATATCGCCAAGTGGTAGCGCCAATTTATATCTCTTAAGTCTGCATTGATATTAACACTGATTCACCCCATAAAGGAATAAAACACCCCCTTGGGAACATTCAAGTGCAACCAATGACCTCCCGTGACCTCCCATTAGGGCACCCCTACTTTCGCTCAGTTCAGGTACAAAGGAAAACGGTTTTTGCGGCTTGATGCAATTTTTGCACAGCGATTCATATTACGTTCATCCTGCAGACATGCAGATACTGCCGTTTACCTGCCCACAGCAACGAAAAATGCAGTTACTGCTAATTACCATTGGTTAAAAAACAGTTTTTTTTCATCGAAAACCAAAAAAAGATGCTTTTACCATAAAACTAATGTAACATAGATTTCAAAAATGCAAAAAAATGAGATTCGAAAAATTTGCAGTTACTGTCCTTTACCTGCCCACGGCAGTATACACCACACTACATACAGTTTAGCAGAGAATTTTTGAACTTTATAAGCGAATGTTTAGTACATCCCAGATAGCACAAACAACCTTTAAACGTTTTATAAACGTTTTTAAGCGGTTGTTACAACGTTCATAACCATTTTACAACCTTTAAAAAACGAAGTGTGCTACTTGGGATAGTAATTGAAGTTTTTTTAATTTGTTTTCCTTTTAAGTTGCAACAGTATTTGGCATGCAATACACCACCAGCTTGTTTATTCCATCCATGGACTATAGTTTTGTGCTTATTATACACTCATCAGCATGGAACAGGAATTAAAAAGAATTTTTTAATTTTAATTTCTAAAAAAAATTACCTATAAATTGTTTGTTGTGCTTTGTAAGAGCAGTTTTAACCTTTTTTTTCTAATGAAGAAATCTTACATAGGCTGTATAAAAAAATAACAATCTATTACACACACTCTAAGGTCCCCTGTACCTACCAGTATGGGTTGGATGGAGCCCTGAAAAGAGCTCTGTTTTTATCCAGACCAAGAGTCGTGCAACTCCCCTCCCTAACTGATCCAGCACCCCAGGGACATTCTAAATCTATTCTTGAAGACTACCATAAAATTTGACCCTCCTTTTTTTAGTAAAAAAGGGTTTATGGTTCATTTTAGAGAAATGTTAAGAGAAATCGATGTCACAAGATTTTAATTTTTAGCTAAAAATTAGAAAAACTCCCCAATAAATATCTCACATTAAAAAAAAATACATCTTTTAAAATTAGACATATAACAAAGCATGACTGTATAATGTCCAGAAATTACTTCATGTGTAATTCAAAGCATTAAAGGTCGGTTGACTATAAGTGCGTCTAACAAGTAATAGTAGAGCTGAATCGTAATCTAAATTGCAACTAGGGATTCAAGTGAAGGCAGGAGATTTAGTACGAATTAGATCCACGTAATAGAATTATTCCAAGTAATGAGCTAAACTCTGTCCTGTAAGGTAGTCTCCTGAGAATGCCTTATATGTACAATGAAAATTTTATCTCTATTATTAGCACGTGCAATGCCAATTTTTCTTGCCTTGTTACAGAAAAAAAAAATTAGTTTGTGAAATAGATTGCGGCATGTGTTAAATATATTTAAGCCAATAAAGTAATGCCGGATATAATAAATTTTAACATATACTGACATTTTAGTTTAACGATCCGTCCTTGATTGCATTGACAATGTTTTAAAACATTAAATTTTCAGTTTAAATACAGCTGTATTAATTATAAAACTTCATTTCAAAATCCACCAATTTCAGATTTTCAGGAAACAAATACAAAGAAGTACTAAATAAACTTTATTGTTTTTCATTTTTGTTACCATATTTTTATTTAATCTGACAAAAAAAGGAAATACGCAATAATATAAATCTAGCTAAAAGTAATTTTATTATAAATATAACAGTGCTTTTTTTGGAAGGCTAGAAATAAAGTAAAATTCTTTTAGCTAAGAATTCAAATTTTACAAAAGTAAAACACGTAATAAACTACGAGTATATAACTGTATAATATTAACAAATACTTTTTAATTCAGAAAAAAATGCTTATGGGGTCAAATTGATTTATAATGCTTATATATTCACCTGATTCAGTAAGGTAAGTCCGTTTTCATAGCATTAAAGGAAAAATACCAACAATTTTCCTGAAATTGTTTTCAAACAAATTTAGAAAAAAACGATGATTGAAAATTAAATGTGAACAAAATGACATTAAAATTTTATAGAGATATTAAAATTTTAAATAGAACAAATTTTAATATGCAATCATATAGAAATTTGCATTATGCTTAAAGCTTTAATTTTTACCATGATGAAATTAAGCATACTTAAGCTTCAAGCTGACCTAATTTTCACTTCTGCTACATATTATTCATTAACCTACACTACTATAAAATATTTACTAAGGCAACAAATTATAACTTCCACATTTACATACTAGAAGTGCGCTAACTCATTTATCCTGAATGAAAGTTTTTGCTTGATATAATACCAAAAATCAATTTTAAATAAATAAAAACACGGTGACACTGAGGTCAGCATGTTAATTCACATAAATATGAAGTATGAGAAATTGTTACACATATAAATTGTTTATGATT
The DNA here is from genome assembly GCA_038373865.1 of Uloborus plumipes. NCBI lineage: Eukaryota > Metazoa > Arthropoda > Arachnida > Araneae > Uloboridae > Uloborus > Uloborus plumipes. The sequence goes on from JAXGGA010008960.1 coordinate 3,663, forward strand.
CCCTAATTAATAAAATAAATCTTTTCATTTTTTATTCATTTTTTTTACTGCAATATTCTTTTATACCAAAAATATCATTCCTTATCATTCTTTTTTTTTACGGCTACATTCTTCTACATAAAAATAGGGATCTGGATTGATTAATTGCTTTATTTTCCTTTCTGCGATTCAATTGAATCTAAAACGAAAGGAAGTGGTATCTTATATACTTAATGGAGAAAATCATGCCAAAGATTTCAAGCATACTCATAGCTCAAAACAATTGCAACAGCAACAGTGTCCGAAAACTTAATTACTTAACTGATAACTATCCTCTTTACATTATCCACTTCACCTTGCTAATATAAGCAAAACCAAGCAAGAAACAACTGCTGAACTCATAAAGTTTGTTCCTTTAGTAGGCAGTTGTAATTATGTTCCTTTTCGCAAGAATGTACGTGGGCAATTCCATTTTGAAACACAGCTGTACAAAAACAGCCTGCAGAGACTCCAAATATTTTAGATCCTTGCTTCTTTGCGTAAATGTTATGAAGAACATAGACTATTACACTGCGAAAAATGAATTATTGTTTTTGCAGTATAATACTTGAAGCCGAGGTTCCAATTTAAAACTAAAATGCACAGTAATAAGACTGTAAAACTAGCAATTTACTTCTTACTGTAAAGTTAGCAATTTTACAGTACTTTTTATTGCAGTAACATTTAGCTGTATTATATTGAAAAAATAATATAATACTGGCAGCAGAAGTTCCAGTTTAAAACTGTAAAAAGCACTGTAATAAGCTGTACAATTAGCAATTTTACAGTTTATTACGTAAAATTAGCAATTTTTACAGTTTACAACCATAAAATTAGCTGTATTATACTGTAAAAACAACATTCATTTTTTACATTGTACTTCCATAAAATGCAGTTATTATTTCGAAAATTTCCAACAGCAGTTTTGGTTTTTTGGCTAGAAGAAAATGCTATTATTTCAATATTTTTTTCTGGAAAGCTTCAAACTTTAACTATATTATATAGTAGTAAAGACCATGTTCTTTGCTAAGATCATGAAATAAAACAAGAACATGTGTAGAAAATAAATACCTTTGTGCAATTGGTGTGAAGTTTTTATCCAATGTTAAAGAAGCACAAATATACAGGTATACTACCTGTATATTTGTGCTTCCTCCCTGTACCTGTACCCTTGTGTTTCTTTAACGTTGGATAAAAACTTCACAAGAAAATGTGTCTTGTCAGGGGTGCCCACAGAGGGAGATTATGGCTCAAGTTACGCAATCAAAATTTTTGGGGGGGATTTTTTTAAAAATAATTTATTTATTTATTTAAATTATTTATTAATTTTTTTCATATAGAATTTACTGTTTGTTTTAAATAAAAAGTATTCATTAATTTATTTTTTAATTTAAATTATTTTTTTATTCCTTTATTATTTATTTATTATTTATATTGCTTGTGTGTGTGCTTGGAATGTCTGGAAGAGAAAAAAGGCGATTATATTCTGAACATAATTAGTGCTTTTAAAAAATAATAATATATATAAAACTAAGTTATAATTTTAAAAAATAGATAAATAATACACTGCTCGACATTGAAAATGCAACACCAAGAAGGAGTGGTCAGAAATTCATGCAAATTTTACCGTAGACGCACGTCACTGAGTTATGCAAATGATATGAAATGCGCAGCTCTCCGACGCACGTGAAGTAATATATAAGAGAATGAAGTTGAAAAGTGGGCTATGTTCATGTTGGTTTTTCTGCCAGACTAATTATCGGAGAAATTTGGTTTTTGTCTCGAAGGATACGTGTGATAGGAGGAAATGCCACGCCGTCCTCAACGAAGACACTTCCAGCATATAGACGACTTTACAAGGGGTATGGTGATCGGACTGAGAAGGGGAGATTGGTCCATACGTCAAATTGCAGCTGATGGATGCAAGCACTGTGCATCGGCTGTGTCGGAGATGGTTGGAAAGAGGAAATGTAGCCACATTGAGGGGTGCAGGTGCAGCCAGAGTGACGTCAGACCGCTTGGATTGACGGATTAACCGACAAGCTGTGGCGGACCCGCAAGTCACTTGTACGTCGATTCTGCAGCACGTGCAAGGTACCCTGGATGTTCCTGTGTCGACCAGAACCATTTCCCGTCGACCGGTTTCACGTGGCCTGCAATTACGGCGCCCGCTAAGAAGCCTGCCATTGACCTCACAGCACAGACTCCAACGTTTGGAATGGTGCCGGACCAGAGCGACGTGGGTGGCAGAATGGCAAACCGTAGTGTTCTCAGATGAATCCCGCTTCTGTTTGTCCAGCGATAGTCATCGCATACGTTTGTGGCGTCGACGTGGAGAAAGATCGAATCCGGCAGTAACTGTGGAACGCCCCACAGCGCGACAACGTGGTATAATGGTTTGGGGCGCTATTGCATACAATTCCGTATCACCTCTAGTTCGTATTCGGGGCACTATGACGGCCCAACGATATGTAGATAATGTACTGCGGCCGGTGGCAATCCCCTACCTTCAGGGTCTGCCAAATGCAATTTTTCAACAAGATAACGCCCGGCCTCACAGTGCTCGAATCAGCCAACATGCTCTACGAGGTGTACAGATGCTTTCCTGGCCACCATACTCTCCTGACTTGTCACCAATCGAACATGTGTGGGACGTGATTGGACGCCGTTTGCAGAACCTGTCACTGCCTCGTTCAGAGGACGAACTGTGGCAAATGGTTGAAAGGGAATGGAGTGCCATCCCTCAGGACACCATCCGCAGGCTTATTGACTCCATGCCTAGACGTGTTTCTTCGTGCATCGCTGTCCGCGGTGGTCCTACTTCTTACTGAACCGACGCCGTCCTCGCTCTAAAATTTGCTTATTTATTTTGAAATAAATATCACTTATTGTTCCATGCTGTCTCTGTCTTCTTACCAAATTTCATCACTTTCTGGCCACTCCTTCTTGGTGTTGCATTTTCAATGTCGAGCAGTGTATTAAAAAAATAATAAAATAAAAAATAGGGGTAAAAATAAAAAATAAGAAGCAAAAGAGGGTTGTGAAAAGTTTTGGGGGGGGGAATTTGCGCCATTGAGCTTGAGGAGGATGGGCGCCCCCTGTGTCTCGCCTTTGCATACAGTGTTGTTAGAAACTAATACGTCTGTTCCCCTGGAATTGCCCACGTATCTTCACAATAATAGAAAATTAAAATGTTGTTAATACAATGGGATTATCCTTGGAAGTGTAAAATTATTAACTTCAAAAGTGAGTTATTATTTTCGCATCAAGTGCACGTTTTGAAATTTGTTGGAGATAAAATAATAATTTATTTCAGCTGTTATTACTGTTTTAAATAATAATTAAAAATTCTATGACTTGGAAAAAAATATTTTTAATACATTTTTATTTATTTCTAAAATTAATTAAAATGTTTAAATAAGTACAGCAAAACGAGGAAAACCTGTAACCCTGGACCTGATGTGGACCGAAAATTTGGGTTTTTTTTTTTGGAATAGCACATGCAGCTGATTTTCCCAGTGGGTTTTTTCGTCCTGCTAGAATGTGGCTGAGTTTTTCGAAATCGACTGAGTTATCAAGTGCCGAGTTCTTGACTCTTCTGTATCACCTTGTTCTTGACTCTTCTGTATCATTTAATATGGGTCCAGAAGCAGACGGCCACGAGATAGTACCTATAGAAAAGAAAAAATAGTAATTATAAATAACTGACACTCATTTTCACTAAAAACTCCACAACATGTGCTCAGACGAGAAGCCACTATACTAACATACAACGAAAAGCGAATAAACGTGTGTGCTAATTGACTTCATTGACCTCTTAAATAGAAAGTTGCCTGTTCCTAGAGCTTGGAAAATTATCTTACTCGCTCACATGTGCGTCTTTTGTGTAGACAAAATTCAGAAGAGCTTCTAAGATACAATTATGTTTTTTAATCAAATATACGAAGGCTGTAGAAAAGTATAAGATTTTTTTTTTTTTCAAGAATAAAAACGTAATGGACTTGAGCTCAGCAAGCTTTCAAAAGCCGACTTTCAATCTTTCTGCTCATGCATTTTTTTTTTTTTTTTTTTCTAGTCTGTTAATAACTTCAATCACTGGAAGTCGGAGTTTGACTTACTTAAAGAATCGTTCCAGTGTCATTTTTTTAAGTTCAAGTAAAATGACGAATTGACTTGAGCAAGACTAACTACTCAATCACCTCTTGAGTTTCGGAGACTGCCTGAAGTTTCAAGAGGGTATCAGCAGGTTAAGAAGCCTACAGGAGACTGATATTTCACCAAAATGTCGACATCAAGTGTGTGAAATGTGCTGAGAAAACGTAACCAAAAGCCCTTCGCATCTTTCGAATGGCTCCTTCTCTGCTGTCGCCCAGTTTCTGGCTACGTTTGATGCAATAGAGCAGTGCTCCTCAACCAGTGTGCCGCGGCACACTAGTGTGCTTCGGTATTTTCGGAGTTGCAGAAAAATTAAGAAAATATGATTATTTTACCTGAGCAAAAGCTCCATCAGATACACGTAATGCCTGACAGCTCGTCTCCAAAATCAGTAATGCACGCCAACTAGTAAATTTATTTCGCCAACTGGTAAATAAATTGTGCATAAAAGGAGAAGTCCCGACACTGAGAGCGAAGCAGTTAGAGTGCCACTTCCACACGACACCAACAGAAGAAGAATTAATTACAAGAGTGGCATTAGGAAAACATTAGTTGATGAGCTGCAAATGGCCGGAGATGTTTTTATTATGAGTAGATGAATCAATAAACATCAGAGAGAATGTGCACTACTCATTGTCGTTGCACTACTTGCTGATGAGCACTGCTTTCAAGATCATAGTCTTTCCGTAAAGATCTTCCCTATTAGTGTGAAACAGGTAAATAAATGTTTGCATTTTTCTAAAAGTGTGAATGAAAGTTTGAGGCTTACTGAACGCCGATAATTCATAAAAACCTTCATTCAATTTCTATCTTTGAAATATTGCATAAAGCAATTGAATTATTTAAATAATTTTAAATACACTTTGTTAGTTTTATTATTCTATCCATACATAGAAGGTATTTTTTCTCATCTTTCTTAATGCCTTTTTCATAATGATAAGTTGCGCTAGTGTGCCGCGAGAATCGAACTAACTCTGAAATGTGCCGTAAAATAAAAAAGGTTGAAAAGTATTGCTATAGAGCAGCTCCAATCATTACGTCGATTTTCTTGAAGTTAAAAAAGTCGACGAGAAATCTTCACGCTAACTCAGTAAAACTCTGTTAGCCAGCTATTGGCAGACGGAAAAAATTCCCAAATGCGTACAAGGGTTTTAAGGTTATCTCATACAAGCGCGCTTGATTCATATCTATTTAGTTTATGCAAAAACTTCTTGCGCCAACAAAGAACATTCCATAAAACAAAAAGACATATTTAAACATAGGGTAGGTGGGGGCAAAGACCTGCACGGGGCAAAGCCCTGCATCGACTTTTTGAATAGACCGCCTTAGATTTGAGAGCCGGCCGCCTTGGTGCAGTTGAGGAATTGCAACAGGTGTCCACCGATAAAAGCTGTAGCGTCTGAGAAGGCAACGTGAGGAGAAAATGAGGTGAGTTCGTTTTTCATGGTTTTGGTGTAATTTACTTCATACTTCAGTTCAATGTTATGTGAGATAGGGTTTTACCAAACGTATCAATTAATTATTGATGAATAGCACTGTGACTAACCTTTGATGCTGTGGATTGATTTTGATTTTTCTTCTCGTCAACTAGCCCTACCAATCCACCATTTCCCGTACTTCAAACGGGGCAAATCCCTGCAGGTCATTTGGGGAAAGTCCCTGCAACCCTCGAGTGCAGGGCTTTGCCCCAGTTAGCACTGGATAATATTTTCGCATTTTTCATTCCATTTTAAGTCCAACTATGAAATATTTATCCTCAACTATTAACCTTAAAAAAATATTTTGGAAGTTTTTACTACCTAGTAAGTAATTTTTGACTTTCATGTTTTTTTTTTCGGCTTTACTAGTCTTTTCTAGTTTACTTTTTCAAAGTTACCTATGTATTCAAGCATTTCCCTTTATTTTATGAAATTAAAAAACTATTTTGAAAGTTTTTGGCAGTAGTAGTTTTTTTATTCCATACCTCGCAAATTGGGGCAAATCCCTGCACTGCAGGGGTTTGCCCCATAAACTGGGGCAAAGCCCTGCATTTTTTTTTTTAATTTATTATTCGGATTATTCCAAAACTAATGATTGGATTTGATTGATGTTTCCAGTATTTGAAGATAAGATCCCAAACTAAAACCCACAACTGAATTTTCGAGTAAATCAGCTCCTGGCTGGTCGCTATGGTGAAAAAACCGGAAATTGCAGGACTTTGCCCCCACCTACCCTAACTCTTTTCTTTTTAAATTCAGATCCTCATTTCAAAGTTTTTTTAATAGGTTTAATACACTTGCAAGTGTGAACCACTCGTAGCTCTGTAAAGAATTAGACTATTTTCCAGATTGCGAACGGCATAAGAGATGTCATAACTTACCTTCTGGGGGCTGAGGATTTGGTCACAACAGTCCTAATATGGATGTAAGCTGTCATATTATGATTAGTAATATGCGTCACGGAGTTGATCATCAAAACTCCCAGGGCGGCGCTCCTGAGGTTTTTTTTTCTTTCATAGGCAGAGGCACCATTTTCAGTTTTCGAAGTGAGTTCCACCTAAATGCCTTTCGCCTCTTTAGACCTGAGACAAAAAAAAAGCTTGATATTTTGTAAGAGGTACTTAAATAGTTGTTTCAATCACTATGATGCAGAAAAGTGCAATAATTTTTTTTTCTTTTTAATTCATAGAAGCTGATGGTATGTATACCTGATGTATACACCTGATGTATCACATGTGTTTCATCAGGGCTGATCAGAATTGTTTTGGAGTATTAAGCAAAATTAAAGTAATTAATTTAATATCAGTCTTTAATCACACAATATGTAAAACTCATGTATTCTACATGAAAATTAAGTTTTATTATCGTTTTAGGTACATTTTAGTTGAATTATTACAATAACATAATTTTTTCATTCATGAAATGCCTTGAAACAATTAACCATTATAAAGCATAGAAAAGATTTTCAGTCTGTACAGTTATAAAGGCCAAGCAATTCTCATTTCTGCCCTACTTCGATGAGTCCTGCCCAAACCATTTCAGTCATGTATCCAAATGTGGAGTCAAATATTTCACTAAAAATAAATACTTATTAAAAATACATATATCAGGAAAACGTGGGTAAAAATGGAAAGCAAACACTTCAACTAAAGATTTTAACTTAAGGAATAATTCTATAAATCTTCCGAATGCCCAAAAAGTTAAGTAAGCATTGAAACAAAATTGACCTCAAGAATATTTTCATAAGTGATTGGGCCCATTGTATCACACGTGATACAAATTTTACAAGTTATTACGTTTTAATATTTCAGCAAAAATTTATTTCTTTGCTATTAACTAGTAAAAAGTACATATACAAGAAAAACATGTTTTAAAAATAATTTGATAGTTGTATATGAATAAAAAAAACATGGACAGGTTTGACTAAGCGAAGACATTATGAGGTAGTTCACTTTGTGCCTCGTGTGATACAAACAGTACCAAATTTGTTTTTGGGGTTCAGCCTGCACGAAAAGTCATGAAACTTTTGCATCACATGTGCTGCAAAAAAAAACCGTGAAGGTTGGCTTATGTTACACCAATTGCTGATCTAAGGATTCAAATAAAAATATAAAAAGAATAACGTAAAAAGTATTTTTAATAAACTTTCTAATTCAGTGCATGACTTTAAAAAGAGTACAAAGTGTTTCAACATGTGTATCACCCATTTGTCCCTCCCCAAACGCCGGCAGCAAAACTATGGTCAAATCCAGGAATTTATTTCTCCAAACTCAGTGCGTTTTCATAAAGAGTCGGGACTTACGTATAGTTAAACGTGACATTAAAGTAAGAAAGTTCTAATGTGCGTTTTTATATCAATTTTCTTCACAATGTGTTTTCCAGTATTTTCTAGCATTACACTGATACTTTTTTATTTCTGAATTCGTACGAATTTGGTCATACTTCATTAGCATTACTTTTAGCACCTTATTCTTTTTTTAAAAAATTGGTAATCAGAGTACACCTGCTTACACATATCAGAAACCTTTTTTTCTTAAAAGAAACCACATAATTTAAATTGCTATACTTCAGCTTAAATAGCAACACATTTTAAATAATAACGACATGATTTAAATATGTTTAAAAATGCACTCATTATGGAAATCAGATCATTAAATACATATATCATCATGTGGTAGATAGTTCAAAAAAATATGCTATAATTATTTTACCCCTATTAGTGAGCTCTTGTTTTTAAATTATCATTTATTTTCTAATGTACTTTTACAAGAACAGCTAATTCACGTGATTTAGCTAACAACCACGATACGATAATTGAAAAATTGCCGTGCAAATTTATATCCACTTAAACTAATACCGATAGTTGAGATAAAATTTCAAGACTTTAATTATAAAGTAATTCTCTTTCGTTTTTTTCACAAGATATCCTTCCTTTTAATGTCTCTTTTAAAAAGGTTTCGATTAGAGTGATTTCTGATATGAAACTGAAAGAGAGCTCTTAATAAAAAAAATGGAAAGTCTTTCAAGTACTGATAAATATAATGAAAGAAATTTGTATTTAACTCTGTTGATTTTACTTATTTTTCCATTTATTTACTTCTTTTCTCCTGTGGTAATCTTACTGAAATCATAGTGAAGGGTGTAATATTTCATTGAATTCATTTTTTGTTTATAGATAGAGTAGAAACTTGCGAATATTAAAACTAACACAAAATTGTTGCATTTTTTCGATCATTAAATCACGATGAATATAAGTGCATGTAGTATCAGAGTGAAGCGTTAAACATGAATTTTGGAAACTATCCCATTGATTTTTATAAACCTGTGTTTTTTCTCTTAATTACTCAATACAGGAAGTAATCATGTTTTTAAAGGCTCAAACAGTAAGTATGGCACTTAGGCTAATTGTTTCAAGTATTGGTACTGCCGTCTAATTGCTGCCTCTAGCCAAATATTTAATTCATTAAGCTGTTCATTATGAAGATGGAAATTGCGATGATATCATTAATGCAGACTTCTTTTGCTGTACTGCAGCCTATATTAGTAGGACTTGCTTTATAAAATCATTTTTCCAACTTTTTACAAAGTTCAAAAAATCTTGTTTACATTTTTTACGAAGCTGTAAAATTCTTTCGCAGCTGAATGAAGCATGATTTATGACTGGACAAGCTATTTTATTTTACCTATTAATGAAGTTGTAGGAAGAAAACTAGTTGAAGATCCCACTTTGGTGCACTTAATTTTTCCAAAAACGGTATTATAAACAAAAGCATTGATAAAACACATAAAGAATATGATAAAAGCAAATACAGTCATTTAAAGTAAGTTTGAGCCTCAATTTCTCCATACAAACCTGCTCCACTCATGTTTAACAGTTTTTTTTTTTTTTTTTTTTGGTACAAAACAGAAGAAACATCCCTCACTTACTGGTTGTTTCTCAAAATTAAGAAATATTTTTCAACGCATTTCAAATGGACTAATAACTTTGTACGAAGATATCTTGCCATTTAGGGTAACTTTGAACTGCGACAAAAATAAGTTGCAAAATGAGTTATTTTTTATAAAAGTTGTGCAAAGTTGAGGGGTTACAGTACCTTTCCAACAAATTTCCAAAATTTACGTGAAAAGCGTAATTATTTGAAACCTTTGCTTCTGCACTTATTTAACAATCAATAATTTATTTTCAAACATTGAAAATTTTTCTCACTTTTTCTGAAATTTGAATTTTTTAAAAACGTTAAGGCTTTTTTGTTTTTGCACTTATTTCAAAATTTCCTTTTGCTAAATGATGAAAAGAATTACCTCTAAAAATCTGTGCATTTATTTTCTTTCTAATGATTTGAAAATATTTTGTCAACTTTTATGTAAAAAATTATTAGAAAATTTTGTTTTTAAAGGTTTAACAAGCTCTAAAGATTTTAGTAACTTATAAAATGCTTATTCAATGCACAGTTTTGTTAAATATATTATCCTGAGTGCAAATAATATTGTTTTAAAGTTGTATCTTTAATAGAAAAAATTCCTTAGCGTTTCCAGTAACATGTTAACACCAAAAGCTGATCATCCAAAAAAAGCACAAATTTTGCTTTTCCATTAGAACACATAGCCGCGCATACCCGAAAGTCACTCATAACTTTTTAAATAATTGAGATAGAGCAATGCTGTTTTTTCCAAGTGTTCTATATAATTTTTACTTTTGAAATAAGCAATAAAAAAAATTTTGGTGGTTTGGTCATTTTTGAGGTACTGTGACCCCTTAATGCAGCAAAATAAAGCCTAAATAGTTAAAACTCTACCTTTAGTACTTAACAACATCACAAGATTTCTATCTTTAAAAATATTGCATTAAATATTAAAAGGTAGTAACAGCACTTTAAACAAATCCAAAAAAAATTCCAAACAATAAATTCAGAAATATTGAATGACGAAATAAACTGTCTACAATATTGCCCTTTTTAAATTTAATTTTCTAATAACGATTCGAAAACTTATTTCATAATCGTTACAGGAGAGATTTCGTGTTTTTTTATAAGCTAAACAAAACATTAGAAGTAACGCAAAGTTAATCGGCATGCCTTAAAGGTGCCCTGATTGGCTTTGGTATTTTCTCACCAAATCTAAACAGCAAGTATCTGCTCCCGGCTGCAGTTTTTATTAACTTCAAAAGTTTTTGTTATACTTTTGAAGTTAATAAAAAGATAATTGCAGTTTTTGTTATACTTCAAAAATCTAGAAACTGAAAGTGATAAAGGTATTTATACTGAAAAGTACATGTAAAATGGAGACGATTATCATCTCTTATAGCTAAAATTCTTGGTTGTAATATTTTAACGATGTTTACTTCCGACATTTAAAAGTAACATAAATAATAGTTCAATATTTTTAAAGACAAACTATCTAAGTCACACTGATCACGACAGCGTACTAATTAGCTTATAAAAAATCTGTTGTTTGAAAACTTCATATTAGGTCTACGAGTTAAAATTTTGTGAAACGAAGACAGTTTAGTTACTTACAAACTAGTATCTCGTTAAATAAGTAAGTAATGCCGTCTGTTTCACGTAACCATTTTTCACGAAAAAGCTCAGAAATAGACACTATTTCACCTCTTATTGCATTATAAATTTTGCATTACTTTAAATAAAAATCAGTTCGTTATTTTATATATCCTAAGATTTTAACGTCAAGTTTCCAAACAATTCTTCTTTGTTTAAAAATTGAATTTGATGATATTTAGACTGTTATTATCAGTTATTGAGCTTTAATAGCTTTCAGAGAAAGCCTATTTTTCATAAATAAATGGAAAACCAAGCGTAAAATGATGCTTGCAGATAGAGCGCCACCCTAACTTCCTAAGCAAGTCACGTTCGTGACTTCATTTCCTGAGCCTCGCTACTTTTTCCTGAATTTTTTTCCACTTCTAGAATCACGGCGGTTAGTATGCAAACTAACCTACGCTTCAAAAAGCAGAATTCATAAATTTTTGATTGACTCCATGCTGTTCGGAATTTTTTAAAAGGCATTTATTTGTAAATACTGGTTTTGTAATTTGATTTCCTACGGAAGAGTGTTTATAAATCGTACGTGCTGTTTAAAGACATTAGTGCTTTAAGCGATACTGTGGTAGTTCAATTTTATTGTTAAATTCGACGTAATAGAGTAATCATTTTGCCGCATTGAGAAGAATTCCTTAATTATTGATAGAATGTATATTGTTAAGAACTTTATGTAGGTTATTGTAAAATACGAGCTTAGTATATGCATTAAATATGAAAAACGATTTGAGATTCTGTCGATATCATTAATATTTCTTTATTCTTTTCTTTTTTTGGTGGAACTTCTAAGTTTCCATTGTCAGGCCCGTCATTTCAAGTTTTTCCAGGGGAGGGGGGGTCAAAGGATACAAACACAATGCAATTTTAATGGAAAACAACAAAAACCATGCCCACTTATATGTAAATACATTGATTTCTCAAAGTCAAAGGGGGAGGATTACCCCCCCCCCCCCGAACTCCCTCCCCCCTAAATAACGGGCCTGTCCATTGTCATTTTGCTTTCTGAACAATGTAGAATAATCGGAGAAATGAATAATTTACTTATTTATTTAAAAACGTATTGCTCACCACCATTAAAACAAGTTATACATTTAAAATATTAAAACATCTAGACTTCAAATTATAAAATGATTCATTAAAAGTATCTAAATCATGACAGTGAATGCTAAAAAGTTTTAAATTAAAAACAAAAAAAATTATCAATGGAGTTAAATTAGTAAATATTTTCAAAGCATGGATGGCTCCTAAGATTTCTACTTCAGACAGCAAATTGATAGGATTAACAATATTAGAACTGTCAATTAAATTAGTAAGAACTTGGGGAAAAAAAAGAACATACAGACGTTCACTTCGTGAGTTTTAAGACTGGGAGCATTATAATTATAAATACTACAAAAATTATAAGAGATGTTAAACAATAAGCGTGATTAATTTTCATATTTTTATTTGTTATTATAAAATAGTGACACAGCAACTTCATTAACTGCCATAAGTGTTAGTTCTAACATTTTTTCAGCTGTAGTGCTTTATTTATTTTACTGTCATTTTGATCTTTGCAAGTATTGTTGCGGTGTGGAGTTCTTAAAACGAGGAATTAATAGCGATGTTATTAAATAGGCTTATTTCTACAATTAAATCTTAGCGTAACTAGACTTAATGATATTTTGAAAGTAAACTAATTTATGTGACTTTGAATTATTCTATATATATATCAAGTTTTTGTGGAATACACAGAACGAAAGTAGCCTATCTCATTCTTTTTCGTCTAGAAGTGTTTTTTCCCTAAGTATCCTTCAATAGACATAAAAAAAGAAAGTATTTATAAATACATTCCGTTTAGCTAATAAGAAGAAATGAGTCATTTAGAATCAAGACCCGTTAAGTCCATTTTAATAAAAAAATAATTTTATTAAAAAAAATAATTTTCAAAGCTCTTTGGGTTAAAAGCTAAATAGATCAAAATCCCCCAAAATATCAACAAAAGGGGAATATTAAGAAAGGTTTCGTAGTCTAGATCCATAATTCCGCCTCATGGACTGTAGATTTTGAGAAATGCACTTAATTTATATTTACATTAGTTGAATCATTTAGAATAAAAACAAGTTATCAGTACTATGCAATGAGTTACCGCCCTTAAGCCAGGGCTAAGGCAGAACTGAACCAAATACATTTGCCTTCAATTTCGAGCTGAAGCCGTACCATGGTTCACTGGTAAAGGTAAATTCATTTTATCTACCAGTTTGAAGGCAATCTTGGCTACAATAAGAGGATATATGCCTCCAGCTCGATTATTGGCTATTCCTGGCTGACGAGTCCAAAATAAGGACGAAACCGCGGTCTCAGGGTGTCATGATCGAATATAAATTAATAAAAAGTAAATATAAATTAAAAATTAATAAGTAAATATAAATTATCACGACTATGCAATGAGTTACCGCCTATAAGCCAGGGCAAAGGCAGAACTGAACAATACATTTGCCTTCAATTTCGAGCTGAAGCCGTACAATGGTTATCGGACGCACGCTGGTAAGGTAAATTCATTTTACCTACCAGTTTGAAGGTAATCTTGACTACATTAAAAGGATATATGCCTCCAGCTCAATTATTGGCTATTCCTGACTGAGGAGTCCAAAATAAGGACAAAACCGCAGTCTCAAGGTGTCATGATCGAGCTTTGGGTGTAATTGCTTCAGAAAATTATCAGTGTTTAAAATGTTAAATTATAAAGGCGTATGGGAAAAAATAAAATTACTCATCCACAAAAATTCACTTTTTATTTTAAGGAGTATTTAACTAAGGAGAGCATGTGTAAGTTCATTTATTTACAGCAGCAGTGATTAAAAACTCCGGAAAACATGTTAAATCAACTTTGAAAAGTATTTTACTTACACATAAAAGCATACATGCACATTATATATAATACAATACATGCCCTTATTTAATCTAAAATCTACACATGTATAAATGCTTCGTAATACGTTCTCGGCAAATCGTTACATTTTGAATTGCTGAAAATTAAACGACTTGTCTATTGAAAAGCCTTAAAATATTCATCCTTATTGTTTTATTCAAAACGAAGAGTGTTTTAAAGAGTACAAATCTTTACTCCTGTTTAAAATCCTATAAAGAAAATGGATCGAAAAATATTATGCGAATAAAATGAGATTCTTTTATTTGTTATGTAATAACTAAGAAATATTTTTCATTTTCGTTTTCAAGTCGAGCTTGCTTTTAAATATTAGTGAAACTGAAAAAAAAGGTTAAAATTGGAAAATTAAGGAAAGAGTTTGCGAGGGAAAAAAGGAAGAAATCAATATTTCATTATTGGAAAAATATTCAGTAAAATCCCATTTTATATTGGCTATGAACTTCGAGATAAATCTTTCAAATGGATACTTATGGGAAATAAATGACTGAAAACAATTTACGTTTGTAATGGTAAAAGATTCATTGGCTTTACCAACAGAAGTTTTATGTGAAAATCTGTTATCTCCCATTGCTTCGCATGCTTTCTAAAAATGACCGTAAGTAAAGCTAAAATTGAGCGTTTGATTGAGCGTTGTTTTAACTGCTTTTAGCAGTTAAAACAACATGGTTTCTAGATTGATTATTATCACTATTATCTTTAGCATTGTAAAGTGCTTTATGTATTATTTCTGTAAAACATCAAAATAAATTGCAATTATTGACCGTTTTAGCCTACTTTTCTGTATGGAAATAACGAAGTAAAAATAAAATAAACGTGTGAAAGAAAAAATAAAATTAATGTAAGCATGAAAAGTAAGAATAATTTACCCCATATAGGTAGCAAAGTACGAACTGAATAACGTGCGTTATTTAATAACATTTTAAAGATATTTTATTTAATTTAAGTCAGAAACTCAGCTTAAAAGACTAAGAATCAATCGTTCTATGCCTGTCCATGCACTTCAATATTTTCTCAGTAATTGCCCGAATCAAGATTGCGCCCTCAATCTTACTACTTATTTCCATGTGAATTTTTTGGGTTCAAGTTAACTTTTGTGAAGGTTGGAACAAATTTAAGATGCTTAACATATCCTACACAGGGAAGTTTGAAATCCTTTGTAAAGAGGTCGTTGTCAAAATGGTTGGTTTCATTCAAACGCACTATGAAAAAAATAAGCAAATAACTATTTTTTTCTCATTTCATCATATCAAAGTTTTTTTAACAATGTAGAATATTTTCTTTTAGTGCCTATATGAAGAAGTTATAGTAATATAAATATACATTATTCATATTGAGTATTAGGGTGGGTCGAAAAAAGCTTTTTTTTCTGATCAATTTCTAATAGCACGGAAAACTTGCCCATGGGCATCCTAATACCGGGAAAAATAATTAAAAAAAATAATTATTCTTGTAATCGCGCAAGAGCTCTAAAGTTTAGAAAAAAAGAGAAAACTCTGTAATTTTTAAAGATGAATATTTTTTTCAAAAAATATTTTTTAATTTCTAATAGTGCGGAAAACTTGCGCGTGGGCATTATAATAACGGGGAAAATCATGAAATAATATTTAATTACTTTTGTAATCGCGCAAAAGCTCTAAAGTTTAGAAAAAAACAGAAAAATCTGTAATTTTTAGAAATGATTTTTTTTTCTTCAAAAAATATTTTCTTTACTTCTAATAGTACGGAAAATTTGTGCATGGGCTTCCTAATAACAGCAAAAATAATTTAAAAAATAATTATTTATTTTTGAAGCCACGCAAAAGGTCTAAAATTTCGAAAAAAAAAATCTGTAATTTTTTAAATATATAATTATTTTTTTAATATTTTTTTTAATGTTTAATAGTATAAAAACTACTTTTGTAGTTATGGAAATTGGTTTAAAAAAAACCTGGGGTACATTGCCGTTCGTTTGAATTTGCGCAAAAATCCTTATTTTTATTTTTTTGGGGGGGGGGAAATCACATATCGCAGCTTATTGCACATTCCAGCATATTTTTTACAGATTCTAAAATAGTACTAAATCAAGTCACACCCTACCAAATCAACCAACCAATTTGGGTGTGCTTACTTACACACTTTGAATTCTGACTTCGAATCAAATTTTTGCATTTAATATCTTGATTTTAAGGTTGCCTTAATAAAACCCTCTCGGTTTTCATGCTCGCAAACTTTAGCAGCAGCCTCTGTAACTAGTTTTACACACCTCTCCACTGACTGAGTGTGGCAGGGAAATTTCAAGTAATCAAATTCTGGAAGGGTTTTTTTCTTTCAATAGGGTTGAGATATTTTCTGTAGACATATTTGACAGAAGGGGGTGGAGGTGTCATCTTACAATTTGTCCAATCAATTAGTTCAGGATAGTCAGTGGCTTCAAAGTTAATTGAAGAAAGCTCTAATGTAGCCCACGACTTGCGGCTCGTTTCTGGCTTTCAGTATCTTCCTGTAGCCTAACTCTCTAATGTGCTGTCTGTCATCCATTATCATCGCCAGCATGAGATTCTCTGGAGGGCAGAAGAAAGGGTTTCTCTGAATGACTGGATCGATTTTTTGTTTTATGTTGTCCGGAAAATGTATTAAAGATTACGTATTGAATATTATTCAAACAACCAGACAAATTGTAAGCTGACACCTCCACCCCTTCTCTCAAATATGTCTACAGAAAATATTTCAACCCTATTGAAAGAAAAAAACCTTCCAGAATTTGATTACTTGAAATTTCCCTGCCGCACTCAGTCAGTGGAGAGGTGTGTAAAACTAGTTACAGAGGCTGCTGCTAAAGTTTGCGAGCATGAAAACCGAGAGGGTTTTATTAAGACAACCTTAAAATCAAGATATTAAATGCAAAAATTTGATTCGAAGTCAGAATTCAAAGTGTGTAAGTAAGCACACCCAAATTGGTTGGTTGATTGGGTAGGGTGTGGGTGTGACTTGATTTAGTACTATTTTAGAATCTGTAAAAAATATGCTGGAATGTCCAATAAGCTGCGATATGTGATTTTTTTTCCCTAAAAAAAATAAAAATAAGGATTTTTGCGCAAATTCAAACGAACGGCAATGTACCCCAGGTTTTTTTTAACCAATTTCTATAACTACACGAGTAGTTTTTATACTATTAAACATTAAAAAAAATATTTTTAAAAATAATTATATTATTTTAAAAATTACAGATTTTTTTCTTTTTTTTTTCGAAATTTTAGACCTTTTGCGTGGTTTCAAAAGTAATTAATTATTTTTTAAATTACTTTTACTGTTATTAGGAAGCCCATGCACAAGTTTTCCGCACTATTAGAAATAAAAAAAATATTTACAAAAAAAAATAATCTCTAAAAATTACAGATTTTTCTCTTTTTTTCAAAAATTTAGAGATCTGTCGCCATTACAAAAGTAATTAAATATTATTTTCATTACTTTTCCGTCATTATAATGCCCATAGGCAAGTTTTCCGCACTATTAGAAATTAAAAAAAAATATTTTTTGAAAAAAATATTCATCTTTAAAAATTACAGAGTTTTCTCTTTTTTTCTAAACTTTAGAGCTCTTGCGCGATTACAAAAGTAATTAATTATTTTTTTTATTATTTTTCCCGTTATTATAATGCCCATGGGAAAGTTTTCCGTGCTATTAGAAATTGATCAGAAAAAAATAGCTTTTTTCGACCCACCCTAATGAGTATGTATAAGTATAATATTTCTATAAACGAGTAAAAGTCTTTTAAAACATATTTTCCGCATATTTACTAGAAAACTTTATCTCTTTTTTGTTCTGATTTTAATTGTTATTTTAAAGTAGAGTACTTAAAAAGCGGCTTGTTGTCATGAGACATTACAAATCCTACCAAAATGCAATTTCAAAATCAGTTTACATCGTTTATGTTGCTTAAAATCTTCAAGATTCTACAATAATAAAATTATATGTTATGAATACATTTCACAAATGTTTTATAATCAAATTAAGTAAATCCCAAATGCCATGAAGTGTAATTTTAATTTTTTTGTCTCATAGAAAAAACTCGGATTGCATGAAAAAGAGAAAAAGAGCAAGTTAAGCCTGTACAAATTATCTTCTCCAATTCAATCTATCCAATCGCATTCCCATCCATGAAGTTGTTTAATTTTCAACGAAAATTGCAAATCTTGCAGGTATGAAATTTCAAACTCAATACACGTTGTTTTTTTTTTTTTTTTTTTTTTCAATTTCAAAAACGTGTATTGGAGAAATAAAAAATTCGAAATACATTTTAAACATTTCATAATTAAATTTAATAGTGACAGTCGCTTTTTGAATCACGTTTGTTCGAAACAATTTTGGTGCTATAAAGTGGCTGAGTCAATAAAGAGGTGAATTCAACAAAGCTGGATTTTGTTCCGTTTTTGACGATTCAAATTAATAAAGTTGTTAATTTAACTAACCACTGCTTCAATTAACCGGGGCCCATAATAGTACGTTCCAAATTCAATTATGTTCACATTCCATTCTTTTTGTCAGCTGTTAAGGTATCTGTTATATCTTTTTTTTTTTCTTTTCTTTGTTTAAATCTCTAAATTTTTAAGAAGAGGCAAAATATGACACTTTTGCTACCATTTCGGACCGTATATATCTACAGATACTTTCCCTGCTTCATAGAAAAGGAATGTCAATGTAATGGAATAGTTATTTTGCCTCATAGTAAATGAATAGATTTTGTGATTTAGTTTTGTTCCTGGCCATTGCTTGCAAATGCCTGGTGACAATGAATACTTTGCTACAAAAGGAAAATACTCTAAGGTGTTCGCGCTACTTAGGGATATCTAAAGAAGATGGCAGGTTCTTTGTCCTAATGGCGTTTTTATGTCATTGAAAGCATTTTCGATGGTAAATGCATTTTCTTTGACCTCAATTCGTGTTTGAGATTGATGTGTCATTCCTTAAGAGCATAATATGATATGAAATAAGGGTGATTAAATTACTCGGAAAATGCTTCTCAATGCTTTTATTTCAACATTCTTTAGTAGACAAAATGAAACAAATATTGATATTAAACGTCTACATAAACGAATAAGCAAAACGCTTGTTTCTTTTTAAATTGTGTTGCATAAAGTTTATGTTTTTCATAAATGGTTTCGAAAAATCTTGCATTCTCTGAGTTTGCATTTGTTTTATTTTATATTAATCACAAGAAGCATGGAAAAAGAGGAATTTTATCGTTTGTCCAAAACAATGACAAATTCCCATATTAAACGTTAGGCACAACAATACTGGAAAGCATATTAAACTAATCTAAGAATATCTAATCTGTATAAATGCTAAGCATGCTAAGCACACTTCAGTAAAAAATGAATGTTGTTTTTATACTATAATACAGCTAGTTTTATAGTAATAAATTGTAAAAATTGCTAAATTTATATTAATAGGCTGTAAAATTGCTTTTACAGTAAGAAACTGTAAAATTGCTAATTTTACAGTTTATTATCGTGCATTTTACCGTTTTAAACTGCAACCTCCGCTGCCAGTATTATGCTGTTGTTTTTACAGTATAATACAGCTAAGTTTTACGGCAATAAACTGTAAAATTGCTGACTTTACAGTAAGAAACTGTAAAATTGCTAGTTTTAGTTTATTACTGTGCACTTTACAGTTTTAAATTGGAACCTCGGCTGCCAGTATTATACTGTAAAAACAACAGTTCATTTTTTCAGTGAGGAAGAGTACCAATATTATAAAACAAAGTAAGTAAATTTAAGAAAGTCTACTCTGAATAAATATTAAACATGCTTCAGGTAGAGTATCTTATTTTTTACATCTCAAATACGGCCGTAAATATTACATCGCCATCCGGTATAGACTAATCTGAAGAAGATGCACTCGTAGCCTCTCACGTTTATGCTCATTTGATTTCTATACTAAAGCGTGTGATTCCAAATCCATGAATTTAAGAACGGTGAAAGTTGTGGAAAGTTTTTCTTGAGAACATTTTTCAATATCCATAGGCCATCAGGGGGTTGCGTAACATGTGGAATGAAATTGATCTGTTTCTAAGAATGTTTTATTGTAAAGTATTTTTATGGAAATATTTGAACTAATTTTAACAAAAAAAAAGTCGATTCAATTATTTGTATTCATTTATTTATTTGCTTGTGTGGATGCGATCATACTTTAATGTAACTTAGAATTTAATTGTAAGTGGCGCAGAAGAAAACTGCTGTGTATTGCTTGTTAGGTTTAATTCTGTTGTTCTTGCATTTGACTTCAGTTTGCTTGGTTTTCTTTTGGTATCATGACTCTTGACATCAAGTGGTATCATGAAGTTTAACTTTGTTAGTATAATTTCCCAAGTTTTAAGTTATGTTTATTTTTAATGCTACAAGTTAAATGCGTTTTTATGAATTTTGAATATTTCTAGTGATTTTTTTTTTAAGTGGCTAGCAAGAAAACCTTAAAATACTCATGTACAGAGAAGGTTAACTGTTGAGTTGAGATTTTACTAAAAAAACATAAGTCTTAATGAAAATGGAGTCAGTTGACAAATGAAATATGTCAGATCAAGTTGCACTAATTACTTACGATATTAGAAACAGTATTGGTCACATGTATGGGGAAAAGTGATAAGTTTCCAATATTATTTAAATGTAGAAACTTGCGCGTAAAAATGAAAAATAACATTTTACTGCCGGCCTTATTGTAAAATGCATTTTTCTTGCAGTAAATTTTAATTTCGCTTCGCGACACATTCCGTAATGTATGTATTTTTTTATTTTATTTTTTTAGTGTGTGAGGCAATAAGATAAGGGTTTTTCTGTGTGTAGATGGAAATAAAAAAGTTTTTTTCAATATAAACCATAAAAAAGCTTTATCAATACTTTTTTTATCATTTTGCTAATAGTATTTATAAAAGAATTCGTGAAGTTAGTTCTTCATTTTAAATATACTTACTACACAGCTTCGTTAAGGCGTTTCCTGCTTTCGTCGACATAGCGAATTCTGCTAACGTAATTCTCAAAGAGTTAGTAATGTCATAGCACGCATGTGAACTTATTAAGCTGCTGCAAGCATTTCGTCGCATGCTAACCAAATAGTTTTCTTACAAAACTGTTGTCATTCTTATTAAGAGTGGCCAATGTAGAAGAGCTGCAGTTTTTAGATGCACATTTTTTTTCTGTGTTTTGTACCCTTAATTACACAATCGATTTAGTTGATGGGTTGAGCTCGATATGGTATGCTGAAAGAGGTTTATCTTTTAATTAGATGTGTCTCGGAAAAACTTCATAGAAATTTTGAAAGACTCATATAAGTAGATAAAATAATTTTGGAACTTTTCCCGAGTTCGGTGCCATAATTAAGTAAGTAAGAGGGCCCAATGCTATAGCAATAATAATTATGGAACAATAAACTCTGAGAGTAAAAATCTGTTTTTAAATTGTAGTTCTTCAGCATCTAAAACTATTTTCTCCAGGAGTAGAAGAAAAGGGAAAATTTTTGGATAGGTTTGTGTTTGCTTTTTTTTTTTTTTTTTTTCAATACTGCGTGACAGTTAAAATTATGTTCTCTTTGTTACTGTACGCTTTTTCCCCCAAAGTTTGACTGCAGTATCACTAGTAAAAGGTTTGGGCAATTTTACTTGTAGTGTTATCGCTTTTGTACAGGCAGAACCGTTATAAGATTTTATTTGATTTCAACTGCAATGAAATATATTCAGAGAATTAGAGATCTTTCTGAATAAAGTTGCGCTATTACGGACTTAACAGTTTTCTTGGTATTGGTCGGGATGAAAAATAGCATTCCATCTGACAGCTATATTCTCATTGATTATTTTTTTACTGAAACATTTCTTTAAAATATGTTAAGTCATTACGCTTTGCATTACTAAATAGATAATAATCCCAAAGTATTATAGATTAATTAAAATAATTATTTTTTTTAATTCATACATTTTGTTAGCTTTTACTGTTTGTATTTTATGACTACATGTTTACTCATTAGCATTAAAATAAAACAATAGTATTAAAATACATAACATCAGTATATTTTGCCATTTTTTCAGAAATGTATTAGATTAACGCTATATAAACATTGTCTTTAATAGTAAAATGCATAACATTAATTATTTGTTAAATAAGATTTTTTTTTCTATTTTTTGTAAGATGTTAAACAACTTACTTCTGTCATACGTTTTCTGTTTTTTATATTACGTTTTTGAAAATATTTTTTGTTGATTTTTTTTTTTTTTTTTTTTTTGTAGACTTGAAATTTATCTGAAAAACATGAAACTACATGATTTTTCTTTAATAACGGCTCTTGATAAATTAGGGATTTTTTATATATTTTTTTATTTTCTACAAAGTATTGGGAAAAGAAATCTTTTCACTTTAAAGGCATATACCATTGAAACAATGCGAATACTGTGATTTGAAACTAATAAAATACATTTAAAATTTTAAACACAGTTTTAACACTATAGCAAGAAAAATAACTTCTGTAGTCAATATAATGTTTCTATAATTCGCATATACTTCTTACAAGAACAAGCTCTTGCAAAAATTACGTGTAGTATTCTTTCAGATGGCGTTTCTTTTTCCACGTAATCTGAGAGAAAGAAACAAAAGCAAACATTGATAAGAGCCTCCTGAAAAGATGCCTGAAATAGTTGGAATTATTCCTCTAATGACCTAACAGAAATGTTGCTATGTTATGACAGTTTGATTAATATTTCTCACTAATGTAGACAACTCTCGTAATAAATCAGAAGTTTGGGACATAAAATTTGAAAATTGGCAAGAGTACAGTAATCATTCCTTTTGCATTGCAATAAAAGGCGATGCAGTGCCGTTTAGGGACAAATGTTATAAATTTGTAAACGCACAGAGGCTGATTATTCCAAGCATAAATGTTAGTTGGGGATTCACGGCAAAATGAGGATTGGATTCAAATGGGATTTCGTGACAACATTATCTTTGCATATGAATATTATTCTTGTGAATTACCACGAAAATTATTATTATGCTGCATTATGTCTGTTAATTTGATTACTAATTGTGGGGTATGTTTCATTTTAGAGTCAAATTACAAGAAAAACTGGTTCGTGACATTTTTTCTATCTTTAGAAAAGAAATGCGACGGGGGTCTATTATATTTAAAGCCAAAATGTATAAATGATGAAATAAGAGTATAAGCTTTTCCTTTTACACTTTTTTATTCAAAGACGAACACATATAACAAAAAATGTATGCTTTATTAAAAATTTAAAAAGACAAAAAAAAATTAGTTTAGAGTTAGAAGGTGTCCGAAAGAGTGGGACAGAGATTACAGTTTTTCTGAAAAACAGTCAAATAATACATTCTTTAAGCTATGCAAAACATATACAAAAAAAACTTAATTTTAGCTTCATATTTTAAAACTAACGTTTTTGTCACATAGATATACGGGACTCATATATATAAAGGAGTACTGAGACCAAGTTTGAGAACATTTTATCTAACGAATATTAAATACTGATTAGTTATAAACTGAAGGAAAACTAGGACTGGGCTCGTCTAGTAGCCCCGAAAATTTGTAGTTGGGGTAGTTTCATTATAATTTCATTTTTATATTCTACCGTAACGTATTTCTGCTGAAAAGAAAACCTTTTCTTTCTCGTATAGGGTGAGTTCTGGTAAGTGCGTCCACTGGGAATTATATGAATACTGTCCTGAAATGGCTTCTGCATCACAGCGACTATGTTAGGTAACTGTCTAATGATAATTTCAATAGGTAGAATTCAGGCCAGGATTCAATAGACGAAACACAATCAGAGACAACTTAAACGTCTTCAAAAAAACTCTGAAGTAAAGATTGAGAAGGTTTTGTTTCAGTTTCCCTTGTAGCCATACCAAGGAATTGAAGTCAAGAAATGCAAGTTGTTTCTTTTGAGTAATAGCTACTAATAACATACATGGGGTATTTAGATCAAATACTCTAACTAAAATTTGCTTATATGACGGTACGCACTTTCCCTTTCTTTAAAGTAAGGTGGGGGTAAGTGCGTACCATTATGATGGGGCAAGTGCGTACCACTATCATGAGGCATATGCATACTATTATGCGGAGCAAATGCGTACCATTATGATGAGGCAAGTGTGTACCATTACGTGGAAAATCCGACTCTCGTAATTCACCTTTAATTTTGCTTATAACTCTTTTATAAGCCGATTATAAATCCGACGTAATTTCCATCAGGTATTTATATTTACATCGAATGCGGCATAAGATTTCAATTTTATTCATAACCTCTGAAATATATTGGATTTTAGATATCAGTTAGTAAATTTTTCGTTGAAAATAGCAATCATAAACTATACTTTATTTAAACCAGAATGACAAATGAAGCAATGAAATTAAGTGAAACACTAAATAAGGAACCAACTGATTCAAAAAGCGAAGGTAGAGTAATGAATAAATTATATTTAAGAAAATTAAGAAACACCTTGTGAAAAACTATTTCAATATACAATTAAAAAAAAAGTACAAGTATCATATCATGATCAATTTTTTTTTTTTTTTTTTTTTTGCTCTTTATTTTGTGTTTTTTCTTACTGCTGCTGATTCTAATAAGAAAAATATTTTAAAACCGTATTTATTTAAAAAAAAAAAGAAAAAAAAGCGAATTGTTCACTCAGGTCACCTAACGATCTACCATACAAATAGAATTAAAGAAAATCACAGGGGTACGCACTTACAGCAACGTTATCGGACGCACACTGTCTCATCTTACATTTAAGAAGGGGTAAGTGCGAACCCTGGCTTAAACACAGACTGGTTAATGTATTAAACCAAAATAAACTATGTAGACTATAAGTGATTATTACTAAATAAAAACAACTTACATTTGCTCACTTGGTCTTATTAAAAGGACAGAGGAAGAATCACAGACACAATTCTCTCAATCTTCAAATCACAGATGTTCGCAAGACACGTGGGATATCACTGATTGCGTTTCATCCATGCAAGCAAGTGCTGATCTCTAGTATTAGGAATTATCCCAAGGCAACTACCTAACATATTTAATATGTGCCAGAAGTTTTTTCCTGCTCATATTCACATAATTTAAGGTGGACGCACTTACCCCGCCAGGTAGGGAAAGTGCGTACCTTAGAATAGGTGTCATAAACCAGGTCACAAAACCTATGCTTATGGTTTATTTGACATATTATATGCTTGAAAATCTTTGTAAAGGATCTGGAAAGAAAACTAAAAAAAAATTGTGAGTGTACAAGATTTTTCAACAGAGCAGCATCCTTGAGAACATGAACTTTGAAAAAAAGGGTACGCACTTACCAGAACTCACCCTACTGAATATTCCATATATCTATATATACTAGGGTGATTCAGAAAAGTATGGAAAAAATAAACTTTGTATTTTTGTGCATCTTACCCTCTTATTTTGTGCCATTATATACACTGATTATTTATGCAAAATTTTGACAGAATATATTAATATTTAGAGGTTGCTCAAACGCCTTGAAATTTCGTGATACTGACAAAAACGTGAAAGTAAATGAAATGATATGTATGGAAAAAAGTAGCCTTTATATTTTTGTTCGTCTTACCGTCTTATTTAGGCCTTTATATACATTGAATTATTTGCCCAAAATTTTAGTAAACTATATTTACATTTAGGAATACTTCAAAGTTTGTGATAGTGGCTAAAATGTGAACGTAAATAATAAAAATAAAGTTACTTTATTGTTTTTTTTTATATCTCTGAAGAAAAAAAGCGTGCAATCACAAAATGAACTCTATATCTGAAAAACAAATGAAATGCAGAAAAGTATGAAAAGTAATCAAATACGGAAAAAATATAAAAAACAAATTTAAATACATTAAATATATAGTAATTCGCTAATTAATTCTTGCAATACTTTTTAAGGTTACTTTTTTGCAACTTTGAAACCTTTTCTGTATTCCTGTACCACTTGAAGAAGACGCTGTCTTTGTTTTTCGTCGTTAGTGATAGTCTTAACAAATGCTTCAGTAAGGGCTATGCTGCACTCCGTATTGTCGTTTACAATCCTCAGTTTCTTTGGTAGTACAAAGCCTTGTTGGTAGCTATCTTGAAGATTCCAATGCTCAGGATCAAACAGCTGATATATTTTGAGTTTCTTCTTTACATGAATAAGGACGCTGAAAATGTTCCAAATCATTTCTCAGTGCTTGCACAAAGAGGGCTCTTCGATATTCTTTACCATTAACGATAAGAATGTGAAAGAAATCACATTCATATGTTACAAATACCTTTTCTTTATCCGGCTGCAAGTTTGAACTGGTTGTGAAATATTCATAACTTGAAGCCACAAAGAATCTTTGACACAGATATAACACAAGAAACCGCTCCTGGGATACGAAAACATACACAAAGAGAAGGTGCTCAAGAAAATCGCACTAAGCTCTAGTATCTTCCTTGGACACTTCTTTTGCATGGGTCATCAGAAGTTGACTTTGCGCAACTTCCATTACTAGTTGCACGTTGCTCTGAATTGGCTACCAATTCCTCAACCTCATCGTTTCTCACTCCAGGTTTAAAATTAGAATGTTTTATCCTTGACTATGATTGCTGAAACCGCTTAAAAAGCAGTATTGTAGATCCAATGGCAGTGGATGGTTCCACGCATTTGCGTGAACACTGTATTTGACATTGCATGCAATCAAATACCCGAATTCTACCTATTTCTTCGTTTATCGGTTAAAATACCAAGAGACCAAGACTAGAATAGACTTCAGTTGTAATACCATAGAAAACACAATGTCTAAAATATAATGGCACAAAGCACAATATAAAAGTTGCTTCCCTAGTTTTTTTTCCCCAAGTTCAAACATGCTCAACTTTAGTACCGGCACTGCATGTCGTATCGAAACACATACCACGTATGAGCTCAGTAAGTTCCCATTTATCTAACTGGTTATCGTACAGCAGCATTGGCAGTAGCAATTCCAGTGCCTGACTAACTTACTAGAACTTAGAAGTAAATCATCAATGCTTGTTGTCCTGATACTAATAGTGGTACGAAACCCGCCGATCCTCCTTCATTTTTCCAATATATTTTGCATAAGTGTTTCGTTCCAGTGAACTATCAAAGGAAGTCATAGATTTAAATGACTTTTGTAAGTTAACGGCCGATTCAGAGCGAATAGTTTGCCTTTACCGTTTTATGGACGTTGTCAAATCCTCCCCATTTTGACCCATACTTTGTACTGTAGCAGCTACTATCAAAGTGGCTTTCTGTCACTTATATTGAGCCCTGTATAGAGTGGATGCTAGGTGTTTTAGCCGAATAAACTCATACACCTCAAACAACCGAAAAGAAAACAGAAACCACAGCCCGAGCTCGCAACTGCATTTTCTACCCAAACTCAGGTAAGAGACGATGCAGCTTTGGAGGGGGGGGGGGTCGTTACAACTCACTTTGAGTTATTATTTTATTGTCTAATTACTTAGTAGAGTAAACTAATATTTTAAATTATTCCATTTTATATGAAGAACATTATTTCGGTTAATGAAGTTGTATATTCCAACTCTCGAAATTGCTAATTTGCAACAGAATTCGATCGCGTTGAGTGACCTTTAAATATTATTCAATTAAGCTAAAAGTTTACATACATCACATTCATGAATAGTGTAAAAAAAGTGTGGGGTAAGACCAAAGAAATTCCAAAAAAATTTTTTTTGAATCACCCTAATATATACCTATAACTCTGTCAATTTAATAAACAATTATTTTTTTGTGGACACTTAATTAAAAATCTTCATTTATGCTACCACATCTGGCATATTTTGTTCTTGTAAAACCGGTCCCACTGCCTTCAATAAGTTCTTATGTGATCAATGCAATTTTTCTGGCTGATTTCCCTTCCATATTCATGCCATTTTCTAAAAAAGAAAAAGAAAAAGAAAAACTGGCAGTTTCCTTTTCCTATTTGGAATAACGAAAGCTAATATTTTCGTAAGGGGGGTTTTGAGTGCCAAGAAAATACCGATTCGCTCTAATTTTAATTTTAGGCCTCGCACACAAATGGCATAAATGCTCCTTTACTTGAAATAGTTATCAGATCATTTCGATTTTGGTTTGGATGAAAATCACAGAAAAAATACCTCTCTAGAAGATCCTACAGTTTGAAAACTCCAAGGTCCTAAATTGATCAGCAAAAAAAAAAAGATACAAGCCTTTTTAAGTAAAAATCCATTTTAAACTGTACATTTAAAATCCGCTGCACTAGCTAAAGCTAGTTAGAACGAAAGAAATCATTGACAAGAAATAGCTGTTGTCATTTTTTGTTTCAGTGTGAATAAATAAAATTCTTGCCTTCGTTTCTAGGCTTTTCCTGTTAAGAGCGGGGGGGGGGGTAAATTATTTCCTTTTGAATTTTCTTTCGTGATTGATTAGATTTTGTACTGCCGTGCACTCAGAATGCAATAAAAGATTTGAGTTATTACTAGAGACAATTGAGATTCACTTTAACCCTCGTGGGTCCCTCCCATTTCAGTTACACTCAAGACCCTTGGGGTCATAAACGACCCCAATGCTTCCTTTAATTAATTCATTATAATTATTGAATGTTACATGCATTATTTAAGTTCACACACTTTTTAATGCTAAAAAAACAAAAAATAAAAAGATACAATTAAAGTAAAATTTAGTTTATGAATTAAAATTATAATTTTAGAGCAAAACTTACAATAACTGTAGATTTATTTACATCTATTACAGACCTGAAAAAACATGATTTTTGCAAGTGAATTTCAAACACTTATGACATTTTTCAATGCATTTTCTGTCCAGTTCTCTTGGACAAAAGTTGCAACGTCCTCTTTTTTTGGCCTTCTGGAGAAGTGGCCCCAAGGGTCTTGTGTGCAAAAAATGCAATTCGGGAAAAATAAAACACAATAATAGCATTATTTTGAATAGAAAACTAGAAGAATAAAAGCCACAAAATGCCATTAAAAACAAATGGTTGATTAACAAAATATATTAAACAGAAATTGCATTGGGGTCACATATGACCCCAAGGAACCCACGAGGGTTAATATACCGTATGTTTCGCCGTATAAGATGCACTTTTTGGGGAGAATTCCCCCCCCCCCCGATTTTGGGGAGAAAAAGTGCGTCTTATACAGCAAAAAATACGGTAATCAGGATTTTTGACTTTGGTTATTTCAGAATGATTGATACTGATGTAGATTGTGAGGAACTGAAGTCGTTATTCTAATGGGGACTTTTAGAGAAATTTTCCAATTATGATTTTTTTTAAACTAATGGTCCAATTCTAATGGAATTCAAAAGGAAGAAAGCGTATGTTATTTTAAAACTTTTTCTCGTTCTGAAAGGTGATTTTGGAATTTTTTTTTTCCTTATTCAGATAAATTGTTTTAGAGGGAGTGTTGATGTTAGTTGAAAACTGTATGCCTTATTCGTTACGGATTTTTAGAAACTGATGTTCTTATTCTAATGGGAAATTTTAGGCAACGTCTTTCCTGTGGAGAGTTTTGGCAACTATTTTCCTTATTCTCATGGGGGGCACTTTTCCTGATATTGACAGGGATTTTTAAGGACTGTTGTCTTCACTCAAACAGGATTTTTAGGTTCTAATATAGAGGTTGTACTGGGATTTTTGATGGGAAATTTTCCTAATCCTAATGAGGACTTAAAAGAACTGTGTAAGCCATTTCGGGATTGTTGTCTTTTCACACTGACCCATTAAGCTATATTTCATTTTAGTTGTTCAAGAGAGAAAAAATCGTTGTGTAGGATATTTGAAAAAAGCTCACACATGGCCAGACACTGTCTGATTTGAAATGGAATTTTAAAGGAAGTGTTTACTTTATTTAAGAAGATTCCTAATTCAAATGGAAGCCGCAAGAGACTAATGCCGAATTTTCAGTGGGGGATTTTTACTGACTATCGTCGTCATCATAACGGGTAACTTTTTCTTTCATTTAAGCGAGATCGCTGAAAATGCGTCGTTTGACACAACTTTTATTTTCAAGGTAGACCGTGCAAAACCGGGAAAAGTTCCTGTTGTAAAATAAAGATAGACAACCTAACCAAATTCCATAATTGACTGTTATGCATTCAGGGTTTTGTTACTGCATCAAATAGCCATTACTTTATAGAATCATCTGAAATAAAACGTAACAGAAAATATGAAACGTTAAACGTAATAATTTTCTTTGCAGTGAAAAACCTACTATCCTTACCAAATTTTAATGTCCAAAATATATTTATACTTTTAAGGTAACTACAGTGTGAGATATTACATATACACTGCTGGCCACCCAAAATGCAACACCAAGAAAGACTAGAGATATCCCAACAAAATTTATTTTGTAGATAACATGTTGACCAGGTATCAAATGATTAAATTTATAGACTTCTGTGAAGTGTAGCCAGAGTAGCCGCTATTGTTGCAGATCACCACTGCCACACACCTCGGCATTGATTCAAAGAGACTTTGGATGTATTCTTAGGGTACACCAGACCAAGCTGCTTCCACATGTTGCCCAAGTTAATCTGTTGTAGCAGCTGGGGTTATAATCTAGGTCAATCGTTGAGCAACCATGAATCACATGTTTTCTGTCGGCGAAACATCCGGCGAGCGAGCCGGCCAGGGAAGCAACTCAATCTGGCGATTAATGAAGAACCCTCGGACAATGTGTGCCATGTGTGGTCGTGCATTACCCTGTTGAAATATGGCTGTGGGTAAGCCCTGAAGGTAAGGAAGGACAACCGGCTCCAACACTTCGGAGATATTGCTCTGGCTATTTAAAGTACCGTCAATACGTACTACAGGAGTGCGAGAGGGATATCCAATACCGCCCCATACCATAATACCCGATGCAGGTCCAGTGTGGTGGTGCATAACGCAGCTGTTTTGCATCCTCTCTCCACGGTGTCTCCAGACTCGATTGATCATCGTGGTGTCGCAGACAGAAGCGTGACTCGTCTGTAAGGACAATTTCATTCCATTCTGCCGTCCACATCTTTCTTTCGTCGCACCATTGGCGTTGGAGACGTCTGTGGTTCTGCGTCAAGGGTCGACGAAGCAATGGACGTCTTCCGGACGGACCACTCTGCTGTAAACTGCGTCGAATGGTATGCACAGACACTGGATGATGCGTTACAGACGCAATGAGCTGTGCTATGGCTCGTGCTGTGATTGAGAGATCCGTCACTACCATGCACACAATGCGCTTGTCATCACGTGAAGTGGTGCCCCGAGGTGGATGTCATTCACCATGTCGATCCGGTGTACCCTACTGCATCCAACGATCACATATCCGCATTACAGTTGTTTGATTTCGTCCAACACGAGTGCCGATTTCCCTAAAAGAAAACCCATAATCTCGGTAGGCTACTATCCTTCCTCTGTAGAACTCGGATACTCGATCAAAAGATGATCGGCGTTTTCACGATGTATAATTAATCGTTTTTTTTTTTTTTTTGGAAAAAACCACAAGAAAAACACAATTAGCGAACTTAAAATCGCCCAAATCTCCAAGCCATAAATACCTTTCAAGGTGGCGCCACAGGCGCGCGTGATGTGCGTCTGCGCTCAAAGTCTAATCATTTGCATATCTCACCTCCGCTAATGCATGTTGTAAATTTCATATCATTTGCACGCATCCTTCATGGTGTTGCATTTAAGGTGGCCAGCAGTGTATATTAGATAATTGCGGTATAACATATACATGAAAGTGTTCAAAGAAATATCTTATAGGTACAAAATTTTCCTGCAAACGTAATAAATTCTTATTTTATTTTTAACCTTTAAAATATAACTTATAAAAATGAATGTTTAATACGCGAAATAAATCAGTTTTTTTATTACTTCATTCACGTAAAAAAACATTTGTACTTTTGTAGAAGTCATTTGACATACTGCGATCACTTTCTTCGCTGATAATCCCAACAAACTCGAAACCTTTTGCAGTTTAATGAATTCTTCAGGAAAGAATAATTTTTCCCTCCGGCGACTTCTAGGTTTGCGTATTGATCAAGTAACCTGTCTAAATAATTGATGATGAAGCCGCTAATGTTAATGACTCTTCCCAACCTCTTCAGCAAAGGGGTAATCCTCTAATTAGGTTCCAAGTTGTGTATTAGGCTTTGGTGGTCAAACCAGAAATAATGGTTTCCGCGGCGGGTATTATATTGATAAGCATATTAACATAATATGAAAGGAAATCAAAATGCGAGAGTTTGGAAGTCGGTTAGGTTGTTTTAAGTGATTAATGAAAGTATTTTTAGGAAATTGAACACATTTGTGTTGCAAGGCTGGATAAATTATTTAATTTGAGTTTTGCAAAGAACTAATACAAATATCTATTCAAAATAAGCTACGTTTTTTATGTTAATTTTACTGAGTAACTTATTGAACTAGTAACGTTTTTGCTGGGTCATGTTATTTTATAATACTACTTATTGGACCAACTTAATTTTATTTTTCATCTTAAATACTGTGTATTTTTAATATGAAGTCATTCAAAGGTTATTGTAAATTTAAAATAATCAAGACAGGAAAACATTTTTTTTTTTAAATTCTTAATACTTTTTTTATTATATGACCCAGCAGTACAACAAAAGAAGGTTTTAGGTCTCAACCGCCTGCAGCCTTTAGCTTTATTTGCCTTAGCCAACCACATACACAGTCGAGCCTGCTTAATGGAACAGCCAATTTGCCACGTAAAATTATTCTAATAAGCGGGATATTCCATTATCCGGGATCCCACCCCCACGACGTTTCAAATTGCATTTAAATCAAGAAATAATAAAAAAATTACCTTAACCACGGGTATATTTATGAACAAATATCTGATGATTAACTTTAAACATATTAATGACACTTTAAACATATCACAATTTAGAAATTGGATAAAAAAAATGACCTTATTTTACTGTAAAATATACATATTTGCGGAAATTTTTGAAAAATTACTTCTAATGTTACTCACCTATTTGTTGCTAAAAAAGCCGGATATTTTAGACTGTTTACTGCTCTGTAAATGCATCAAGTCAGTAATTTGATTTTCTAGTTTGTAAAACAAGGGAAAGTCAGCATTGGGCTGGGCTTCGTTTCCAAGAAATGCCTTATAATAACTTCACAACGCGAAGATCGATATCTCAAATTTTTTGCAAGTTGTAACTTCGTACATTTGTTAGCATTTGCATTTTCTACAAAATTCACTTTTTCTTTTAAGGTAAAATCTTTTTGTTCAGAAGACATTATAAAGAGACAAGCACAGCCAAAGGAAATCGGAAAATGATTTCAGAACAGCAAGAGACCCCCGTTGCGCTTCTCGGGAGAGCTTTGTCACAACCATGGAGCCATAACCTGGTTAACTTCCCCAAACCTTTCTGCCTGTTGATTTTCACATTTACATGTATCTCTTATCTCTCCACTGGGTCTCTAGAGGTGCAGCTTATTTAAAACTTATTGTTCATTCTTTGAATAGGGAAATGTAGCATAAGAAACAATACAGAGTAGGGGCAACAAAAAAAATTGAACACTAGCGAAACTCAAATTCCAGGAACCAGCATTTTCTGCCCCAACGAAATGACAAAAAAAAAGAAACTTTGGAAGCCGTACATATGCTTCACATTCATTATTGTTCTTTACAGGAGGAGAAATCTGAATGGAATCTGTTGGAAGTGGGAAAAAATCGACATCAGCATGGCTAAAAATTATTCTTTTAACCGGGATTGCTTCAAAAAATTTATTACTTTAACCGGGAAATTTAACACAGAAATGATTTACTGCGGTTCGGTACATTAAAAATGTATTCCATTAAGTGGGATATTCTATTAACCGATATTCCATTAATCGTGTTCGACTGTATTGTCAAATCTAATGCGGTAGTCAGCCGTGTTATCACCCACCCGCTCCCCTCAGATGATAAATTTTGGCACCGCTTGGGATATGATTCGCTAGTAAATACAATACAACTTAAAATCTTCTTTAGCTGCGAAAAACGCTGAAAAACATCGATTTATTTTTCAAGCCTAAATGTAGTTATTCAACACTCAATATTAATTTACTTTTATCTTGTGTTTGTCTGCTTTCAATTAATTCATTTAGGGCCTGGCTCCACATCATCAGAAAACCGACCGAAACCGAAGGCAGAAACCTAAAATCCGGGTACTTTGAAGTTAAAGGAAATGAAAAGTACCCGGATTTTCGGTTTCTGCCTTAGGTTTTCTGCTGATGTGGAGCCAGGCCCTTATGCTTTTGTGGTAGTTCCTACGCGAAAGAAAATGTTGCATTTTATACGTTTGATTATTATTTCTACTACAGGATCAAATTAAATGCACTGCATTTATAGTTTTTGGCATCACTAAACAAAATATTTCCTCAATCCATCCATTTAACCCTCTCGGCACCCTGGACCTCATATGAGGCTCCTACTTTTTAACTCAATTTTGGAAGAAGTAAACACTTAAAATGATTTTTTTTTTCCGTCAGTGACTCCACCTATTCATGTAAATCACATATGAGGCTCCTAAGTGAAAAAAAAAAATCATTTTAAGTGTTTACTTCTTCCAAAATTGAGTTCAAAAGTTGGAGCCTCATATGAGGTCCAGGGTGCCGAGAGGGTTAAAATAAAATAAGGCTTTTCAATAAGAATGCTTTCAGTTTTCCTTTTTCAGTTATCTCGATGCAAGTACCAATTTATTCCGACGACTAACGCTTATCATTTACTCCCGTTAAACATTCATTATCAACTTATTCTTAACCCTACCGCTTCTCGGCAGTTTTCTCTTTCTAGCTGATTTTCAAAACCGAAAAACCATATTTTATCACGAATACCACCATCGTTTAACGATAAATAATTTTTCTAATAGTAAAAATAAATTTTTGCTCAATGAAAAAAAAATCTACAAAAGCGGCAGAAATCTGAATGAAATACAAATCCTCTATATTTACTGACGTTGTCGGTAAATCATGTTCTTTGTTTTTAACGAAATGCACAAACTAAAAATTTTCATCTAAACCATCAGCATTTACTTTTATCAAAGGAAAAGAAAAAAATGCATGAAATTTCAGGAATTTAAGTAATTATAAATATCTGCATAGATTACTTTTCCTCAATTGCTTTAATGGGTTTTCGTAAAATTATGAAATGAAATTAAATCGCATTTCTTTTAGCAACTATGGAGCTACTATTTTGTATTTCTTTCACATATTTTATTGTTTTTTATCATAAAATGTAATTGCTTCGAATAAAATTTATTTCAATGTATTTCTTCTTTCTCTTTATCACAAGACGTACTTTGAAAACACTCTTTCAGCTTTCCAAAAATAATTACATCTTTGAAATAAGAGATTCTTTTCCTTTGTAAAAATAAAGAATTTTATTTTCCAATTATAAATGTTGATTATGGTTTTCTACCGTAAACTTATGAAATAAAATGCTGTATAAAAATAGCAAGTTTAAGTTTCAAGGAACGTTAATTTAATTTAACTGCTTGTACAGTCTTTGATATTGCTATTCTTATCCTACTGAGCATCAAAAAATCGTTCAAACGTGTAGAAAGGAGTGTTGATCCATTAAACATGTAATTTTCCACAACATATAATTTCATAATTTTTTCCTTGGTTTTAGGATGCTTTAGCACTGCTTAGCCCTAAAGCTGCAAACCATTTTTTACCTGAAAACTACTAACTGGGGTAACTATTTACCCCACTGGTTTTTTACTCGTAAAATCGTATTGAAATCTGTAATCTGACTCATAAGTACATTTTTTTTAATACTGAAGAGAATGTTGAAAAGCAAACTAAACTTTGTCAAGGTTTGGTCGGTGAAAATTTAGTTTAATATGCTAAATTTACTGAAAACCGGTTAAACTGTCATTTAACAAACAAAAATGTATTACTATTTTTCTAAACAACGGAGTTTCAAATTTCCAGCGGTATTTTAAAAAAGATGCGTGAGGCTTTGGAAGGAAATTTATCATAATGTTTTGTAAATAAAGTACATTAATTAGAGGCTCTGAATATTCCAAAAAATTGGAATCACAACTGTGGAGAAAGTCGAACCAAAATCCATGAAACATTGGTTTTAAAAATATATTTCAATTTCTGTCTCAAATTCCGTCAAAATTTTTACCTGTGAATCAGTGTTATCCAAAATGTATTTTTTCGCCATTATCTGCCAAGAAAAATGTACTATGTATCCTTTTTAGTGCTCTTAATGTATGAGTACCGTAAAATGGGGTGTATAGGAACAGCGGGGTCAATCGGAACAAAACTTTCCGATCGTACAAAGAAATTCTTCATAAATATACTATTGGGTATTTTTCGCCATTGAATTTTTTTTATAAAGGTAAGATCATAGGAAGTAGGAAAAAATTAATTTTGTTAATCTGGCAACGTTACTGGCTTATAAGAAGGGCTGCACGTGGACTGCTAGAAAACATCACATTTTCATAGACTGCAAAACTTCATATGTAAGTACAAACTTTCTTATAATTTAAACCTAAGAGTGGTATGTTTCAATTATGCATGTATCTGAATAACTGAATACCACATTAGAATTTACATTTTTTAAAAATTGTGTCATAAAAATGAAGAATACTGAAAAATGACATAGGAAAAAAATTTGCGGGGTGTATCGGAACACTTGGTTCTGTTGTTCCAGTTCACACTTATTTAAAGGAAACTGTTTGAAAAATCAAGATTCTAACCCCAATTTCTCTACCAAGACAAGAACAGTGATTTATTATTGTTTATCTCTTCTCGTGAGCAACTAGATCTTAGAGTGACAGAAAGTTGCAGATTTAAAAAGATTTTTGCTCCAGGAGACTTTTTTTGCTTAAAATACACAGGGCAAAGTCATACAGACTTTATGTAGCAAAAGTCCAGCAC
Organism: Uloborus plumipes; assembly: GCA_038373865.1. Lineage (NCBI taxonomy): Eukaryota > Metazoa > Arthropoda > Arachnida > Araneae > Uloboridae > Uloborus > Uloborus plumipes. Next base: position 40,703 of record JAXGGA010008960.1, read on the forward strand.
ATAGACAGTGATGAATAAGTGGGAAAATCTTACAGAAATATCCCCAAAACCCAGAGATTTCAAGAAACTAAAGAAAAGGCAGCGTTCATCCCAGAAGATGTTATGAAAAAACTTAAGTCAAGCCACAACTGCTAGTTTTAAGGCCAAGTACATATTTGTGGACGATATGAGTGACTTCAATTTATGTTAAAGCTTTGTATTTTAATTCAAAAGCATTTCTTAAAACTAATTTTAATTTTTCATAAGTTCAAAATTATTTTTAATTCTGACAAATCATAAACCTTTACTGGTATAGAAAATAAACTTTTATTTGACAGTAACTATCAGTTCTTATTCTCCCCTATCAATATTACTCATGTTTGTAAGACCTATTACAGGTTAAATTGGAAAAAATAAAAATTTTAACATGTGTTCCGATTGACCCCTATCAGCGGGGTGATTCAGAACACCCCTAAATTCCTATATATATATGAATAATAACTGTTCGAAATGTTTTGTCTTTGCTTGGAATATCAAAAGCAAAGCAAGACAGAAGTTTTTACCCAAAAAATCAAATCGAAAAAAAATCTTTTAACTACGTTTTTTACAATTAAATCTGAAAAGTGTTCCGATTCACCCCATTTTACGGTATTTTAAATATGAAAAGCACTGTCAAACATTATGCATTGAACATTTTACTGTAAAACAAGGTTATAATATATAAATTAATTCTACTGTTCCTATACACCCCGTTTTACGGTAACAAAAAGGTCTTTGATGATTGATCCTATTATTGTATTTATACTACTTCTTACACACATGTTGGTTTGAATCAACTAATTAGATATCCACTTTGAAAACATGTCAATCAGGTCCGATTTTGAAATTATAAGTCAGTAAGTCAGTGTATGAACCTCCTTCAACAGTACAATCGAAGAACGTTTTGCAAAATATCTACCATGCGCTATTTGTATCATTGCAAGTGCTGTAAAATATGGTATTTAATGAAGATGTAAACTGTCTAAACAAAATAATAGATAGCAATGAATTGCATTTTTGACACTGAAGCCACCTTATCAGGAACTAGATACTGCCTTTGATTTTTAACAGCACAAGGAAGAAACTTCAACAAGAGCAAAAGAAAAACACACTTCAAACGAATAATGAAAAAACTTTTTAAAAAAAATCTACGTGTTCAATTATTACATACATGAGTGCGTTACATTTTGAACACTTCAGTTTAGGAAGGGGGGGGGGCAACGTCTCTAGATACAGATGCTTAGCATGCTCGTTCCCCCTAAACTGGGGGCATCACTAATGTGGACCTTATAACCAGTCTGTCTCCATTAAGTAGGCTGAAATAAATTTCCAGTCTGAATTGCTCCATTAAGCTTAAACATATGCTTTTCTTTTATTTCTCATGCTTTAAGGGAAAAGGCATTTTGTGAAAGTTACTGGTCCTAGTTTTTTCCTTGTATTACATTACCAATATAGCTCTAAAAAGTCGTAGCATCAATTTTGTTGGTTCGAGTTTAACTTACACAATGATTTCTAGCATTTAATTGAGAAATATTGTCATTTTCTCAAAACATGTATTTTAAAAGAGCTGAAATTAAAAGAAATATTTTTTCTGAGATTTACTAGAGCGGGAAGGTTTTTTGGATATGTGAACCTTAATCTCTGTGTTTTGCAGGGAAATGTGTGTTCTGAGAAAATAAATCTTCAACGTATGGAAGCTTGTCTAAGTGACCCAACTGAAATAGTCCAAAATCAGGAATTTCATCCCACGCGTTCCGGAAACGCGTTTAGAAATGAATGATGGAATCAGCTCTTGGAAATGTATCGGCTATAAATTTACAATACCGTTATTGGTGCACAAGTGAGTAAACGATTTAATTAAAACCGAAATGGCTGACCTGCTCCCAGTATATAATCTTAATTTTGATTAATTTTTCTAAAGCGTATTTAAAATATCTGGATTGATTTATTTCTTAATATCTTTAAATAAGTTTGCAGGATTAAATAAAGTCTTTAAATATTGCCAATGCATAATTAAAAGGATTTACGAAGCCGGCAGAATATTAGTAATATTTAAATTTATTTAAATAGGTTTATATTAGCTAGTGTAAAACTTCTAACTTAATAAAAATTTTAAATTTGGTGCCATAGCTGCTGCAATATACACACCACAAATAATAAGTTTTTTAATCTGGAAGTACGCACATAAAAAGGTTCTTATTGATTAAATAAGTTACACGTTCTTAAAAAATCTTCCTTCGTACTTGAATAATTTAATTGATCAGAATTAGCGCTTTTCTCCTTTATTTTATGTCTCAAATTTATAATTAGAGCGCAGGTGCTAAACCTGAGCAATGAAAGTTTTGTTTTTGTCACAACCGCCACTCCTTTAGGCACAGGTTCTTCCAACCCTTCGTTTGGTATTTCATGATTCCAAACTTTAATATAATCATTTCCTTAATTTCTCTGCTGCATTTGCAATTAAAATTAGTTTTGATTGGAAAAAAAATGGAGGGGCTTATCCTTAAAAAGATTTCTTAAGCTTTTAATACGTTTTACAAGTACAGCATATTATTTACTCCATAGTACTATAATTTCATTTGGGCTTCCTATTAGCTAAATAACAGTTTTCAAAAAAATAATGAATTAGTAGCCAATACTGAGCATGTAGAAAAGCTTTGATGAAACCAAACATCAGTTTCAAATTTCAAACTTATCCATTCTATCAATGCTCATGACGATATAAATTCAGCTTTGAACGGGAATTTAACTAATGCGCTGAATTTGAATTTATTTCTACTCTCATCTCGATAACTCATAAAGTTTAAATGTGTATGGCAAGAGAAATCAGAACATCAAGCGACAAAAGGTGATAATTTATCCATATCTGTCGGAATTACTTCTAGACAAAACCCATGCATCACCTTGCAGTATAGCACATGCCATTGTCCCTTATGAAATCATTCCAGTTAATTTAGTAGCCCATTACGCTTGAGTTATTTCGCCGTGCATTAGCAGATGATTTCATTTTCCGGGATAAAAATATTAGCTTAGTTTTAGAGACTAGAACTTTGCGTAAACGGGATTAATTAAGCTCAGGGTATATTCGTCGTATTTTACTTCGCAAGATTCCAACTTATGAGTGCAACGAATAGAAATTAAGAAAAAAATGTACCTGAACAAAAAAAACTTAAAATTATATATATAATTTGTTAAAATTGTTTTTTGTAGGAACGCCATAAATTTCTCAATAATTCATTAAGTTTCATAAATAGGGCATCATTTTAAAAAACCTTTTCACTACTTTCGGCAAAAAAGAAACAGACAACTCACAATCGTCGGTTTTCCAAAATATAAATTTATTTTATTTATTTTTACTCATTGCTTCTATGCACAGCATCTCACGAAGGAAGCATCCTTAGCTCAGCTAGAGCGCTGAGTGATTAACACGAAGGGCATGGGTTCGGCCCCATAGACTGGAAAAAGTCGCTTTAAAATGACTTATTTTCCTCGACAGAATCATCCAAATATTCGTGAATTATTATCTAAACTCTTTGGCAAGATTCTGAACTGTAGTTATGTCGCTGCATTGAAACCAGAGAAGAAAACGTTCATTTTAACATAAGAAATCGCAGTATCATCTATAATAATAAAAGCAAGTGTAATGTGTCTGTCTGTCTGTCTGTCTGTCTGTCTGCCTGTCTGTCCATTTGACCGAGCTCTCCAGCCAAATCTATCGCACGCAGGGACCTGGAATTTTTTACACGGAAGCACAAAGGGGCTGGCCACCAGACCTCGAAGCCCGATTTTCGATTTTTGAATTAGAAAAATTTTAAAAAATTATTTATAAAACTTCTTCTCGAGATCGCTGCTCGCCAATACAATATGTGTTATCGTAAATCCTTACTTCAACGAGCGACCCGATGGTCAAGTGGTTCTGCGCGTCAGGTTGAAGTTCCTGATGGAATGAGATCGAATCCAGGCCCGCAAGGATTTTTTCGAACAGCTGCATGGTTTTTTTTTTTTTTTTTTTTTTTTTTTTGAATGATTTTAATGATTGTAATGTCCTTCTGCAGGTACATCACCTCATGGGGATCTACCCCATATTTTTTTTTAGTACAAAATGACAGTTTTGGTCGGATCTTTGTTAAAATTGGCAATGGGGTCCTTCGATGCTGTAGAATTTTCTTACGGACGTTTGCGCCATTTTTGGGGGCTTTGAATCGATTGTGGCAAAAAATGGTTTTTGATTTGCGGCACTTATATTATTTTTTCAAAAATTATATACACTATCAATTATATTATGTTAATTTTTGTACCTTTATAAAATTCTGTATTTTATACCTTGCATTTACGTCAAATTCAAGGTAAAATTAAAAGTCAAAAATTCTGAAGAAGATAAATATATGTTAAAAATTAAAGTAACTATTTTTTGTGATTTTCATATTGGTTGTGACCAAAAAACATCATTACAAACAAATAAAACGTATCAAACACCATGAGTGTTGAGTTATTAGGCAAAATCTGCTGTGTAATGTTTTTTTTTTTCACTGCGAGAAGGGGGGGGGTATGAACGACCATTAAAGTGACACAATTTTTTAAAAAATAAAGGTTGGATCTCCAATTATCTTGCTTCGTAATTTGAACCCGCCCCGGCAGTGCAACGGTACGCGATTAGTCATTCAAAAATTAATGAAAAACGTGATCGAAGTTAGGATTTTAAATGGCAAGTTCAGAGGTGAAAATATACTCATACCACGGATTCCTATTATACCTACAGATGTGACAATTCAATTCAAATGTATTCAGTTTCCGATTAGATTGGCATTTGCAATGACTATCAACAAATCCCAAGGTCAAACGATGTCTGTTTGTGGCTTAGATTTGTGAACACCATGTTTTTCACACGGACAATTATACGTGGCATGCTCTCGAGTGGGTAAACCATCCAGTTTGTTTGTGTTAGACAAAGATAGACTAACAAAAAATATTGTTCACGCTATAGCATTAAGAGATTGATATTGTTTAATAGTGTTACTGTCGTAATTGTTTAATGATATATAATTTTAGGGAATAAATTATAATAACTTAAAAATAATGTTTGCCTTTTGTTATTTTTATATTCCCTCATCGTTCACAGCGCTCCATGCTTATTTCACGCATATACAACATTCTTACATACATACAATATACACATTCTACCATACATACATACTTACAATAATTAAGCTATTTTTTGTCTACACTAGAAATTGCTACTATTGTGATTTGTTGCTATACACACTATTATTCCTGCTCTATTCACTTATCTGCATTTTTTAAATGCACGGGCAACGCCGGGCGGGTACAGCTAGTAAATAATATTTCTTAAGTGTGTCTTTTTTATTTTGGTGTTTATTTTGGTGTTTTCTTAATACTTTATAATACTGCGAAAGTACATCATTTAAAGTTTTTTTTCTTCATCACCATCTTCGAAAATTGAACGAACAATTAGACTGTTTGTCAAAAAAATTACTGTTAAAAAATCGGGATTCAGAATTACTATTGTTAAACGAGGTCAGCCAGTCATATACTTGCGCTCAGAAATCTTATCAGATGTAACGAACAAAAATAGTTCTATGTAAAATTCAATTGCTTGTAAGAATTAAGTTCAGTAAATCGAAGCAGAAAAAAAACTAAATTTAACAATTGACTATATTCCACGTTTTTCGTGATTTCTATTTCAGCAATTCGACATACTATATGTAGAAAGTAACTTAAAAATTCAAAAAGGAAATATTCCAAAGTCTCAAAAATTAGTCATCCAATTAGTAACCGACCGCCTGACTCATCTCCGTAATTGATAACTTGACTTTACAGGAGTAAAATGGGGGATCGTTTTGCGAACAACCAGCACTTCTGCACTAGTGCGGGCAAGCTTGATAATTTAATGAATCCTTGCATTTATATATTAAAACTTTTCATACGGCACATTTATGTTGTCATGTTTTGCACGCAGATAAAATTTTATATTGAATTTGGCATATAAATGTTTTTAAAAAATACTCGTCATCAAGTTTAATACGTTCAACACCCTTTATTCCGGCATTCTTCGTTTTAGTACATTTTGTAATCCGGTAGCTCTCCTTAGAACTTTTTCTGATAATTCTAAACTTTTGTATTTCTACGGGGAGAGGGGGGGGCTAACTTCTTGCCATAAAGCCTTGTTGTGCCAACAATTTTACCCAATTTGTATTCTCATTTACCAGTTTTTCGCTTTTGTCTGTCTGTACTGCTGTCATGTTATTTGCCTCGACATTCTTCCTTCTCTTGCTTAACTTTTCCTCCAGGATTTTTTCAGCTTGCCGAGCTATCGCTTGCCCTTGTTTGGCAACAACATTACCTGAGACAAACTTAAAGGCAAACAGTTATTTATTTTCTTGATGTAATTTTGGTTTATAAGTTATTTTATCTTTTTTACTTGTAAGTTAGTTTCTCTGAGGCCTTTAAATCTTTGATTTATTGTGGTTACTTATTACTGTATGTTGCTGATAATACTGTAGGGCTTTTTTTTTTTTTTGTTTATATAAGTTGATTTAGCCTTTGCACTACGTTTTTAGTTAAAATTTATAATATTTCTGCAATTTGTTTTCTTCATTAAGGGGGTATCCTTGTCTCAAAAGAAAAGAAGCAAGTATAACGAAATGTTTAGATTATTTTATTACATGTATGAACATGGGGGGGGGGGGGGAAGGGTTAAAGAAAAATATTCACATGCAACCGAGTTTTATCCACATTCGTAGAACTGCTGTTTTCAATCGGCGGTACCGATGGAACTCGTAATTTTCAGTTGAAACAAAAAAAACACAATTTTAATGTTCATATATTTTTCTTCTATATAAACTAAAAATAACTTTAAAAACTCTAAATTTGAATTTTTTTTCTCTGGTTTGAAAAAAAGGCCTTTTTGAAAAAAGAATCATTTGAAACTTGCTAAAAAAAGTGTTTCAATCAAACACCAGTTTGTGATTTCTTAACCAACAAAATTTCGTTCATTACCCTTTAAAATCACTACTATTTAAAGAAATACATGAACGTCACGTGCGGGACAAGATGACGGCTTTTTTGTAGAATGGACCATTTCCTTTCTCATCGCAATTGAAAAGTTTTTACGTATGCATTTAGTTGTCCCCAGTTTAAACGTTATACCTTTACAGTAATAATACACTAACACTTGCAATTATAATGACTCTTTTCTTTCAGTAAATTATTTAAACATAAATCCATATCATATAGTTTTTCAAACGTAAAAACACGATGGACCCCTTTTCATAAAACCTGGCACCGAAATAACTTTACTTGATACAGTAGAATATCAAATACCATTCCTTAACTACGGCTCTCGTAAGAAACTTACCACATAGAATATGTTCAGTAAATTCCTGCAAAGCACGATTAGCAAGCGTAAGTACAATATTTGTTCAGGTGACAATACATGTAATTATAATAATAATAGTTTGAATTAATTTCTGAGAATAGCTGTGGGGTGCTTGGTTGAACTGAGCGACATCAAAGGTATTGGGATCAAACACAGTAACCAGCAAAGTTGCCATGAATGATTGTGTACAATATACATGTTAGAAATAGTTAAGATTAACTTACAAGAATCACTATTAATCTTGTGAGAACTATTTATATTTAATGAGTAGGTTGTTATCTATCGAGCTATTTGATTTCAAGATCGTTGTCAATAATCATTGCAAATTTTTTGGTATTGACTACTATTTTTCAACGTCTTATAAAAAGGGAAAATGATTACAGAACTTCTGAGTTAAAAGTGAAAATTGGTTTCAAAAAGTCAATATTTCTATAGTATTCAACTTTTTCAAAAAAAATTTATTACGTAACAAATGGTTGAAAATAAATTATATATTATTCACCTTGATAAACTACTATAACTTTGAAGAAAGAACTTTGAAAAGTAGCTTTAACAACAAAACATATTAGCATCAAAGCTGCGTGTCATTGTAATGTCTTTTAAAAATAATGAGATGACGTTTTTCCAACTTTTTTAAAACTTATATACGCAACGGAAATATAATATCGGATTTTTCCTTGAGTAGCAGAGAAGAGTAAAGTGAGATAAGTTTCAGTTGAGAAAATGAGTCAAGAAAAGAAGTTGTAAGTGACACAAATTTAGTTTTTAGTGTCATGAATCATTTTTAAAAAGCAAATCATATGCTCAAAGTGACAGCTCAGGGTAAAAAGTGTCTAAAAAGTAAAAAATAAATAATGATAAGATTTTTTTCTCCTACTAAAAGAATTGAAAATGTTTTCATCCTCCAAATAATTCTTAATTAGTTTATATGCAAAAATGGGACAGCGTGAGGGTATCATTATTGTTTTAAAATGTTTTTTATTAACCAAACCGTTAAATACGTATTGTTTAGTATAAGTTTACCTTCAGAAGTTTAAAAATTTATTCTTTCAGCTTAAAGCTCTAATAGAACTGTGCCTGCCATTGGAGATCAATAATTTTAGCACATTGTGTGATCAATTATGTAAACAGTGTTTTGGGACTAGAAACTTTTAGCAAATGAAACACACTTTTTAAGAAAACCATTGAAGAGTGGACTTTTACTCTTCTTTACCAACCCAATAAAACAGGAAAAAAAGATAAAAAGATATAGTACTCTATACAAGAGCAGTAAAAGTCAATACATTAAAAGGTTGAATTTTATTGCCCTTTTGTTCAGATGTCGTTCCGACATTTAAATTGCTTAAGGGATTAAATAGTGGAAAGTTCAAAGCTTGTTTTCGTCCTCCACAATTTTACCTTCTTTTGATCGAACGGGCTTTATTTCAAATGAAATGGAACATAAGATTCTTTAGTATCTAGGTCTCAAGAAACAAAGTGAAGAAAAGTAGCAGTTAAAGTTAAATTGCTTCAGATATTTTAAAAGGCTGCATTTGAATTTGCTTTTTCCATTCTTGAAAAAAGTCTAAAGACATATTTTTTTTTTTTTTTTTGCTTTCTTCTTCAAAAAAATCGCCTTTGAGACTAGAAACTGCTTTGAATCGATTAAAATCACTTTCTCTTGTTTTTATACTGCTAAACTGGAAACTATTTCTGTCGAAGAAAATAATTAAAAGTGCATGCAAATATTTATATGTAAAATATAAAAGATTAGTCATGCACAAGACCCAAAATTTAAATATAAACGTACGGAGGAATCGTTTTTCCAAGCTAATCCCTAGATGTATATAGAACAGGGATAGAAAAGATGAACACAATTAACAGTTGCATTGCTACGGGGGGAGGCGGGGGGCGATCAAACATATAAGGGGTGACACCAGGAGCGGACCAAAAAAAAGAAGAAAAAACAGAGAAGGAAGAAGAAAAAAAAGGAAGGGAAAGGAAAGAAAAAAAAATATATATATATATACACATATATTTTTGGGGGCGGGGGTTTTAGCCGGGTGACACCCCTGTGAAGTGTGACACCACAATGGTTTTAGGTGTTTATGAAAGATTCTGCAATTCTGAATTTTTTTACTTAACATGTATTTAATCTTTGCAGATGCATTTAACCTTTCAAACCAGTAGCACCAGTACGAGCGCATTTGCGACGAATATACACTGGCGGAAAAAAATCCAAACACCAAGAAAAAATTACTGCAGAATAATGAAATTTGGGTAACGCGATTGTCTAGTTAACATGTTTAATTGATTAAATGTACAAGATCACTGGCCAATTTAAGCTCAAGAAAATGCTGCGTAAATGTGAAATTATGTTACTTTAATAGCCGGTGTAACCTCCAGAATTTTGAAAGCAAGCCTACAAGCGTGCATGCATTGTGTCATACAGGTGCCGAAGGTCACTTGGTGGTGTGGAGTGCCACACTTGTTGCACTTGTTGTGTCAATACTAGGACAGTCATTGCTGACTGTGGATGGTGCTGGCGTTGCCGTCCAATGACATCCCATACGTGATCAATTGGAGACAGATTTGGTGATCTTGCAGGTCATGGTAACAAGTTAACACTCTGTAGAGCACGGTGCGTTACAGCGCGCGTGAGGGCGAGCTTTATCCTGTTGGAAAACTCCCCCTTTAATGCTACTCATGAAGGGCAGTACTATAGGTTGAATTACCAGACTGACGACAAATTTGCAGTCAGTGTGTTTGGGATAACCACAAGAGTGCTTCTGTTGTCTTAGGAAATTGCTCACGGCACCCTGACTCCAGGTGTAAGTCCCGTGTGTCAAGGTTGCAGACTGCTTGGATGCAGACGGTCCCTTGGCCTCCTTCTGACCAACTTACGACCGTCACTAGCACCAAGGGAGAATCTGTTTTCATCAGAAATTACAACAGATCTCCACTCCGACCTCCAGTGAGCTCTGTCTTGACACTACTGCCGTCGCAAACGGTAATGTTTTGCAGTCAATGGAATACTGGATACAGGCTATTTGGCTCGGAGCTGCTCTTAAAGTAAGCGATTTCGTCCCATTCTTTGGGTCACGACGGTACCAACTGAAGCTCGAATGTCAGCCACAGATGCAGTACGATGCGCCACAGCCGTACGCAGGATTTGGCGATCTTCCTTTTTAGTCGTGACACGTGGCAGCTCGGAACTTGATCTTCTTGAGGTAGTATCATCCCTTGACGATAGCTTCCTATAATCATGCACGGTGGAAACATTCCCACCAAGTCTTTCTGCAATATCGCGAAATGAAAATCCATCTTCTCGTAGCCAAATTGTACGACCTCGTTTAAACTCGGTGAGCTGTTGATAATGGCTTCTTTGTCTTTTGAAAGGCATTCCTGGCTAACATGAACGCAATGCGTCAAAATTTACGGAAAAATAATACTCACGAGCTTTGCAACACGCTTTTAAAACAAGCCTTATTTGCATGTTCCGAGTGACGCCAGCTGCGTCATACTAATGCGCGGAGCACGAAATTTCAATCCATGTCATATTTCAGTTGTATAAACACCCCTACCGAATTTCGTTTATCTAGCCCAAGTCTTTCTTGGTGGTGGGATATTTTTTTTCCACCAGTGTATTTGAGATTATTTTTATGCAGTAGTGTTGCTACAGGAGGGACGGTCCACCCCCAGAAGGCAACCTTCTGGGGGGTGGCATCCGAAATATATTTAAAACTTTTTGAAAAATATAAGTATTGTCTTTCTCAAACTTCGTTCAATATTTAAAGTTATAACCAATATTCGTTTTGACATAAGCAATAATAAGTTGCTTATGGATGTTGTATGGATTTCATTTTTTACGAAGATTTTTTTTTTTTGCGGTTTGGTCGATTTTTTTGTGGTCGTGGGAAGAGGGGTGTCACTACGAATTACCGCCCAAGGTGACACCCTTGCTAGCTACGCCACTGCAATTAAAAATAAATACAATTGTTCTCATTAAAATTAAGACTGACATCTAAACTTCAGGTACACAGAATGATTAAAATAATTATGCGAGGTTGCATGTGCGAGCCTCAAGCCTCCACGCATTTAGCAGATCGACTTTCTACGCACTGCAAAAATAAATGTTGGTTTTAAATGTTTTAGTAATTTTACAGTAATAAGCTAAAATTGCTAATTTTACAATAGTAAACTATAAAATTGCTAGTTTTGCAGTTTAAAACTGGAACCTTTGCTGCCTGTATTATACTGTTGTTTTCACAGTTAAATACACAGCTAATTTTCTGATAATAAACTGTTAAATTGCTAATTTTAGTCATGAACTGTAAAATAGCTTGTTTTACAGTTTATTACTGTGTTTTTACAGCTTTAAAGTGGAGTCTCTGATGCCAGTATTATACTGTAAATGGAACAATTTATGTTTTTCAGTGCACTTACGATTAAGCTTTAAATAAATTTTGTGTTCAGAAAGTTTTAACTCTTGTAGACATCGGCTTCGAACGCAGAAACGAGCTTAGGGCGAAGATGTGCTTTTTGTTTCCCGAACACATCTGATATAGTTTATGTAAAATTCAGTACAAGTGAGTGAGAAAGCTAAGGTGTGGCTCTAGTTAGTTGAGACTTAAACACTGTTTTTCTATTTTTTGAGGATTTAGTAAAAAAGTTACGTACTACTGTCGCCAATTTGAATTTTTGGCAAACTACTGTGAAAATAAGCCAACTCAATTCAGCGCCCTTTACTCTTTCGTATTGCGTGAAAGAATAGTAAACACTGTCTAAGTCGGAGCTTAATTTATCAAAGTAACACCATACCGCATGTTCTAGATATCTTAGCTAAAAGCAAAGGCATTAATTAAGGCCACATAATGTGGAGCATCGGTCAATAGAAAACGATTATGATTTTCCCTCGGACGAGATGAACGGTAAGAAAGTCTGGCCAGTCTAAATCCAGAAACTATGTACTAAAAAGACCGGTTCAGAGACCCCGTGACGAAAATATAAGAGCAAAGGCTCTCCTGTTATGGACTAGGGTTCAAATCCCTGTCAAAGCCGGAATGCTATTGCCCGGTATTGTTCTTCTTTCGGTCTTACCCTTGGTTAGAAATCCACCATCTGGCTCTTCAAGGTTTAGTGTTTAACCTAATATATAAATGCTCAAATTGATGGCTCGCTATCTTACAATTAAAAGGGCTGCTACATTTTATTTTTGTCTGTCTCGTTGTTTCACTTTTGTTTTTTTTCAATAATGTGTTTTGAAACGAAAATATCAATTAAAATATTATGCGTTGAAACATATGTAAATTGTGCGCAGAGGGGATATATCTATTGATAGCTACAAAATCTTTATTATCAAAAGTTTTGAATAAAACTATCGAATGATTGACCGTACTATATAAATATTTTGAGACATGAAGTTTTAAAACGCAAATTATTTTATAATGTCAAGCGTCTATTTGAAAATTGTTTAATTAGTAAACTCATAACTTTACTGTAAGAATTGCGGGTTTCAGCTTTAAACAAGTTCGTATAGATGAAGAAATGTAAGTATCACAAAATATAGATAGAAATGCTATGTTGAAGATATTAGTTCTTATTTTACTAAAGTTCATCTTCTTTCTATGTAATGCTCAGTTTTCTGGTTTTTATTACCTTAGTGCATGAAGAACGAAAACATACTTGTGAACAGAAGTGCATGATTGCCTGTTTTTAACCGTGTAATTTAATTTTTAAGCTCGCTATTAAGAAATGCTTTGCTGAAAATCATTAATACAGCTCTAGATGTACAGAAAATGTT
>JAXGGA010008961.1:0-53895 GCA_038373865.1 Uloborus plumipes
TCGAGTTTACATTTTTAGATATGCACCCTTCCTTTGACAACTTTGACTCGGCATTTAGAGTCCTACAAAGCATATGAGTGTAGTTATTTGGTCAGCTATCAATTTAAAAGTCTAGTAAATAGTTAACCACAAAATTTGAATACTCAACTACAACTGACCCCTCCGATTTATGTTTTAAATCTGCTTTGCGCCTTACGTAGCCAGCTGTCAAGATGCTAACAACATTGAAACTCTGTTTGCCATTGCATAGTTTTAATTAAAAATAGCAATGTCAATAATGTTCAGCACGAAAATTATTCATGAATAACTTTTAATACCATTCAACGAACGAACTTAAATGAGAACTGCAAGCTATCTCAAGCCACATTAACGCAGACAAAAAGCCCTACGAATTTCAACCCATCGCTTAGCATACTACAGACTGGCAAACGGAACACATTCTCGCTTTCGCATTTTTTATTCCTGGCGTAGAATTCTGCGGAAACGGAATCGGAAAAGAGAAGGAGAGCGGAAATTGCTATCCTGATGCGCCGCGTGATCAAGTTAGGGAAACTCCAATCCCTTTTGCAAGTGTCAAGAAGAGCAAAACACGGCGTTTTCTCCGAAGCGATCAGTTTCCATGGGCCCCCGTTTATTGGACAACGTAACAATGCTCCTCTGAAAACGAATTTTTCATTTATATTTGTGGCCTTTTATTCGTTATGCATTCCTCGATACACGAAAGTTAGTAATTTGAATCGTCATATAAAGTCAACTTGGTTTGAAAATTAAATCAAACTAAGGTAGGATGTAAAATGCCAGCTACCGCTAAAATTCTTGATAGTTGGAACAGTTGCTTTGTTAGAATCTTCCTAATATGTATTTTATTTTGGTGGTATACAAGTTTTGCTCTTCAAATATTTTTGTCCTAAGAACAAGAAAAACGGGGACGTGAATGCAAAAATAGCTGTGTATTATTTTACTCGCATTGAATCAAAATTTAATGATTTATGGACTACAAACTATTGGCTAATTTTCCCAATGTGAATCAAAAACAGGCATCTATTTAAATATCCGGAAATCTAAACCTATTTTGTGCTTAACTAATGATATATTAAAACACATTCTGATTCATAAAATGAGTTTTTTTTTTTTGCTTTAAAATAAAAAAAAAAATATGTTGGCGGATTTTGAACTAACTCTGCGTGATTCCTTATAAAGTAATAATCTTCCTGTGTCTTTAATGAAAATGATATTTAAAAATAAAGGTACAAATTAAGCTCAAATCAAAAACTGAACCAAATTAAAGTATAGTCTATAATCGCTTTGTTCTTTCAAACAATTCAAGTTTTTAAAATTAAGATGTGTACTTTTGTGCACAACAGCACAACAAACTAATGCCTGCACAATATATATAAAGAGACTTCCTAGTTTTTTTGTACTGGTCTTAAAGACGAGACTTTTTAAATATGAGAGGAAAATAAAAGCACTATAAGTACGGAACTAGAATGGAGCAGATATCAATGAAGTCAGAATTTAACGGACATCAAGGGATATAGCAAAGCTTAGGGAGGGTTGAAGAGTCTGAAATTAAGACATGAAAGTTAAATTTTTTGCATTTTCACTTGTTATTGAACTAGTCTTCCTTTTTTCTGTTGAGGCTACAATTCAGAACTGCACCTTGGACGCAATACATCTCGTAAGCATGGTTTTGAAACTACTTCATTTTACAATCTTACAAATATTACTGTCATCGAAACAGTACATTTGATAGTTGATCATTTAAATTCTGCGCCATGTTTTTCAAGTCGGAAACTCTTTTTGAGGTGAGAAACTCTCCAACAGTTAGCAATACTCCATTTTCATCAAGTCTGACAAAAAGAAGCATTTATTCATCTTCTACAACTGTGAGTACACGAGTATTTATAAATCCCAACTGGAAGAAAAATACTTCTGCGGAAAAACAATCAGATAATACAGATAAATAGAATTTTTCCTTCTGCACACCGTTTGTTATCGAGAACAGCCTACAAACGTTAAGAAAATAGAAGATGGTTCCAAGGAATTCATGGTTAAAAAAATCCTCCGTCTCTGAATGGATGATAAATGAACGTGTTACTACTACAACTTCCACTTACTCCCGTGCTATTTTTTTTTCCTTTCATTTGTGGCGAAAGGCTTACACATTCTTCGATTTTGAGAGTTCCTCTGTTTGTCCTCTTTCCAAGCGAGGTAAAAAGATCACTTCGGAAGATTGTAATTTGACGGATTTCTTTTTCTCTATCTATTCCTTTTTCTCGATTTTTCCCGTTCTTTCTTTCTAGAACTTTCCGTTTTGGGTGATGGATGTTTTTTTTCCCTTCAAATGAACACAATTGAAAATTACTTTAGAAGTTCGAAAAAATCTAATATTTTTTTTTTTTTATTTCAAACAATTATTATTTGTTATTTAAAAAAATAACGCTTAAGTAATGTTAATCACTCGGAGTTTTTTTCCCTTTTAATTTACTCTTTTTTTTTTGTGTGTGTGTGTGTGTGTGTGTAAGAAAAATTGAAAAAAAAAAATCAAAGGTGAACATTTATTCGAGAGACTAAATGTTCACTTTTGAAGAGAAATAATGAACGAGAAAATCATTGCATTAAGAGCCTTTTTATTTTTCTCTTTTATTACATTAGTTTTCTTATTTAATACTTAAAGTATATATGTGCGTGAATATACATTTTCTTTTATAAATTCGATTATTTCTTATCGATTATAGAAATATTTTGAGCATAAATAATTCTAACATTGCTCAATATCACTAGAACTTTTATTACTCCTCTATTTTTTCAAGTAAAATTATCTATAATTTCCCCTCAAAGGTTCCCTTTTATTTTGTGAACTATCCAATTGAATGTACTGCGTTGGAGGGCCATGCAGTAGTTTTTAATTCTCTTGTGAGAAGTAAAAGAATCTTACATTACCGAAAATATTTAAATTTGGTCAATAATACCTGCAAAGTGATTTGGTAATGCAATTCAGTTTTTAGTTACAATTAGATGACTCAAAAGATATTTTTACTTGATTTTTATGATAAATTAATACCAATTTCAATTCAAAAGTAAGGTCACTTGATTATATATCGTCAAGTGTTTTTGTCACTAACTGTTTGTCCCCATCTTAGCAATACAACCTCTAGTCTGCGATAATTTGTTGAAAAAATGGGATTCCAAATACAAAGTCAGTATGACATTATTGGTGGTATTTAGCAAAATATCCATTGAACCAAGTTAACCATTGTCGATATGTCTATTATTTTGTCTCTACATAAGTTTGCAACAATATTGAAGGCACGATTATTTAAAACGTTTTTTTCACTCTAAGTCACCTTTATTTGTATTTTTATTTATTTATTTCGTTCTTTTTAAACTTTCCATTTAGCTTTTGTTGTTTCATTTACATATTTCAGCCGCCAATAAAAAGTTACACATTCAACTAACAGATTAATGCCTAGCGTCCCTTTTTAGGGACGGTCCAAAAAAAGATCTGAATTTAACAAAAATAAACATTTCAACCAAATAATAGTGTCCAATTAGTACCTTGGTACTGTTTCAATTCACTATTAACAGATTGCAGCACATAACCATTGTAAAGTGTGTTCTGTATCAGTATTAGTATGATCTTTATCGAAAATTGCATTGTTCTCAATCTCAAGAAAAAAGCTAAGTTTTCAAAGGTATTCCCAGCTTCCCAGTATACAGGGTGTCCACTCCAATCGTGGACCAATAGCTAATTTCTAAACCGTTAGAGATAAGCATATAGTTTATTTAGGAAAAAATCTCCAAATTACAAAAGGAATTTTGGGTCTATTCAATGTTTTTCAAAAAATCAAATTTTGAAAGAGTTACGAAATTTAAATTTTTATACAGCCCCCCAGTCCTATCAATCATATTTAGTAAAACATTCTTGACACTGTAACGTTTAAAACTAAAAAAAAATCACTCTTCTACCACAAAAATTGACCGAGTTATGACTTTTTGAAAAATCAAGATTTTGAAGGATTTCGCATACGGTCCCTTAAGCGATCTCTCGATGACGTCATGAAACAATGCAAAATCTTGATTTTTCAAAACGTCATAACTCGGTCAATTTTTGTGGTAGAAGAGTGATTTTTTTTTAGTTTTAAACATTACAGTGTCAAGAATGTTTTACTAAATATGATTGATAGGACTGGGGGGCTGTATAAAAATTTAAATTTCGTAACTCTTTCAAAATTTGATTTTTTGAAAAACATTGAATAGACCCAAAATTCCTTTCGTTATTTGGAGATTTTTTCCTAAATAAACTATATGCTTATCTCTAACGGTTTAGAAATTAGCTATTGGTCCACGATTGGAGTGGACACCCTGTATGTTAATTGTTGATTTTATTTCTTCTTATAAAATGTCTTTTTAAATATTATATCATAGGCAGAAAAAAATTTTAGTAAAAAAAGTATGTACCTCTGGGATCTATCGTAGCTTTTAAAGGATAAATTTTCTTTCCTTAATAAAATAATTATTTTTTACATGATATATATATATTTTGCTGCCCATTAAACACTGTTTGTAACCAGTATACAAAATTTCTTTGGAAAAAAAATGTCAGGCATTAATGGGTTAAACTTGAAAGAGGTATTCTCTGTGTTTGCCATACTTTACAGGAGTAAACGCGTCTAAGAGTTCCTAAAAAACTAGAAATTCAGAAGTTATGCAGTTAGGAAGTAGAATTTCAAAAGTGTGTGTTAGGGATACATTTTTTTTTCAGTTATTAAGAGTAAGAATCTGAGAAACTGTCACGCCTAGCATTAAGAGAGAGGTGATTCATGACATCTCAGATTTTCTCCCAAAAATTACCAAATGTTTATTATCTTATTGAACGATCAAATCCAGAATGTTTTGTTCTAAAGTTGAGTTGTTTAGTTTTATGGACCCCTAAAGGTGAAGGTGCGGCATCAAGAATAAAGCGGATTTTCGAGACATGGAAGTTGCTGTGAGCCAAAACGCTTACCAGGAACTGTTGAAGTCCAATTTTCTTTCTGTATATGGAATATAGAAGGTTGAAACTTTACAAAATGAATGTTAAATTTGTGGTAAGTTGTTGCCGTAAAGTCAGTGAAGGCCCTCAAAACAAGGCATTTTTGACGTTTTTTAGCGTTTTTCAGGTCCAAAAACAGTTTGTATGTACATTTCAGTTGCCACGGCAAAAGTAGTGTCGTTTGAAAGGCCTGTGTAAGCACTTTAAAATAATATATAAACAACCGACGAAAGTTCAATGTGCTTTTAGTTTCATAACGCCGAAATATGAAATATGTCATATTTTACCGATATTCAAACAGCCGTAACTTCTTCTGTCAACAACATATTGAAATAATTTTTTGCCAATATTATATTCTACTCTTTGTCTTAATAGATCAGTTGAGTCCATAGAGGCGAAATGCTTCAAAATATTTTTAAAAAATAGTTTTTATTTTTGCCTATTTTCGTTCTCAGGGCTTTTTGCTTCTTCATTTTATTAACCTGAATTGTTGCTATTTTAATCATACGAAATGCAATATAAAGTGATATTTTAGTGTTCTATGACACATGTATGACATTTATTCAATGTAACATATCACATTATTAACATTTAAAACTTGTATGAATAAGCGCGAAGTAATTCAGTCAACATTTTTAATGTTTTTATATCGAAAATTCTTTTTTAAGAAATGAAACGCATATTCCCTGACATATGTTCCTGAATGTGTTTTTTATCTTGTCACTTTAAAGTAATCCGTATGAGACAACTGCTGTATAAAAAACAGATAGAAAGAAAAGAAAAAAAGTCATTTTTGATAACGTCTTTGTTTTGGGCTCTTTTTGCTTCTTGAAGCAACTTACTTGATATTTATAATAATAAATGAACGATAATTACATTTATTTTTGATAAAATGTAGTTTAAAAACATTATTGATACAACATTTTAAAAATGTGCAGGTATGTTACGTGCAGTAACAGTAACATAATTTTGCAGCAAAAAGTTTTTTTTTTCTCTTGAAATTTTTTCCTTGAATGTTTTCAAGCCAGGTATCACAATATGGGTTGGCACAAAAGCCAAGAAAAAAAAATCACTCGTTTAAACCTAAGCCAAAAGCAATTTCTTCTTGAGTGCTTTCATAAAAGTAATAAAACAGGGAATAATTGTACAGCACATATTGTTGTAAAAATGATAACATGTTTGACTGCACAATGGGAGAAAAAAATTTACCCCAGAAGAGTATTTAACTTAAGAAAAAGTGATGTCCCATCTTAGCGGAATGAAAGGGATGGCTAAATATTTTGATGCTGAAAGGGAGGATGATGATGATCGTTTGCTTAAAAACATATATTTAAAATACATTTTATCAAAAATAAATGTAATTAATGTTCATTTATTATTAAAAATATCAAGTAAGTTGCTTTAAGAAGCAAAACCAGCCCAAAACAACGACGTTATCAAAAATGACGTTTTTTCTTTTCTTTCTAGCTTTTTTTTATACAGAAGTTGTCTTATATGGATTACTTTACACTGACAAGATAAGAAACACATTCAGGAGTCCTGAAAGGGAATATGTGTTTAAATTCCTTTAAAAAGAATTTTCGATATAAAAACACTGAAAATGTTGACTGAATTACACTCAGGCACATTGAAAATAGCGACCCAAGAAGAAAGCATCGGATTGAAATGAAATTTAATACACATAATGATACAGATGAGAGGTTCACTTGATCTCAAAATCAAGACAATTGAACGAATACAGGGTGTGCAAGGACACACATACAGAGCAACTTCAATAGCGCGTTGGACCACCTCTAGCTGCAATTCATGCCGCCATACGGCCCGGCATTGAGTTGATTAGACGCCTGATGTTGTCCTGAGGCAGACGGGCCCACAAATTTGTAACAGCCAACTCCAAATCACTCACAGAGTGACACGATGGCATCTGACGTTTTAGCTGATCCCACACATACTCTAAAGGGGATAAGTCGGGGGAGCGGGCCGGCCATGGAAGAGTCTGAAAATAACGTAGGAAGTCTTGAGCAACTCTTGCTGTATGCGGACGAGCATTATCTTGCTGGAAAATTGCCCCTAGGAGACCATTTAGGAAAGGTCCTACATGGGGTCGAAGAATGTTATCAACGTACCGTTGGCCGGTTAAGTTTCCACGCATCACAATTAGATTGGACCGGCTATCATAGGATATGGCCCCCCAGACCATTACACCAGCTGTGCGGGCAATGTGACGTAGAACAGCGTGGGAGGAATTGTACCGCTCAGCTGGGCGCCTCCACACCGGTATAAGGCTATATCAATTGTGGAATATCACAGATTGGCAAAAAGTTGTGTTTAGTAATGAGTCTAGGTTTGTTTTAGGGACTGATGATAACCGTATACCGGTGTGGAGGCGCCCAGCTGAGCGGTACAATTCCTCCCACACTGTTCTACGTCACATTGCCCGCACAGCTGGTGTAATGGTCTGGGGGGCCATATCCTATGATAGCCGGTCCAATCTAATTGTGATGCGTGGAAACTTAACCGGCCAACGGTACGTTGATAATATTCTTCGACCCCATGTAGGACCTTTCCTAAATGGTCTCCCAGGGGCAATTTTCCAGCAAGATAATGCTCGTCCGCATACAGCAAGAGTTGCTCAAGACTTCCTACGTCATTTTCAGACTCTTCCATGGCCGGCCCGCTCCCCCGACTTATCCCCTTTAGAGCATGTGTGGGATCAGGTAAAACGTCAGATGCCGTCGTGTCACTCTGTGCGTGATTTGGAGTTGGCTGTTACAAATTTGTGGGCCCATCTGCCTCAGGACAACATCAGGCGTCTAATCAACTCAATGCCGGGCCGTATGGCGGCATGAATTTTAGCTAGAGGTGGTCCAACGCGCTATTGAAGTTGCTCTGTATGTGTGTCCTTGCACACCCTGTATTCGTTCAATTGTCTTGATTTTAAGATCAAGTGAACCTCTCATCTGTATCATTATGTGTATTAAATTTCATTTCAATCCGATGCTTTCTTCTTGGGTCGCTATTTTCAATGTGCCTGAGTGTACATACATACAAGTACGCTTATACATACAAGTTTTAAATGTTAATAATGTGATATGTTACATTGAATGAATGTCATACATGTGTCATAGAACACTAAAATATATCACTTTATATTGCATTTCGTATGATTAAAATAGCAGCAATTCAGGTTAATTAAATGAAGAAGCAAAAAGCCCTGAGGACGAAAGTAGGAAAAAATAAAAAAAAATTAAAAATATTTTGAAGCATTTCGCCTCCTCAACTGATTGGACTCAACTGATCTATTAAGACAAAGAGTAAAGTATAATATTGGCAAAAAATTATTTCAATATGTTGTTGGCAGAAGAAGTTACGGCTGTTTGAATATCGGTAACATATGACATATTTCATATTTCGGCCTGATGTAACTAAAAGCACATTGAACTTTCCTCGGTTGTTTATACATTATTTAAAAGTGGCCTTTCAAACTACACTACTTTTGCCGTGGCAACTGAAATGTACAAACTGTTTTTAGACCTAAAAAATGCTAAAAAAACGTCCAACACACCTTCACCTTTAGCGGTCCATAAAAACTAAACAACTCAACTTAAGAACAAAACATTCTGAATTTGGTCCTTCAATTAGATACTAAAAATTAGGTAATTTTTGGAGAAAATGTGAAATGTCATGAATCATAGGCGTGACACTCTCTCAGATTCTTGCTCTTAAACTGTAAATAAAATTATACACGTCTTGTGTTATCCACGCAAGATTTCTTTAACAACTCCGTAGCTCGTAAGTAATGTACCCCATCATTGGGGAAGTGAGAGGTTAATTGACTTCCAATTTAATTTTAGAAACACAATGCAAGCATGCATTTTTGCTCTTTTGTCCTATAAATGTGTTGAATGCATACCCTGGTAGCCCCTCTTCGTAAAATTTTAAAAAGACTTGCTTGTAAGTAATATTGCTGTTAAACAATTACTGATTTCACTAACACAGCATTGAATTATCTCATTAACATTAAAGCTTTCCATTAATAAATATAGATCATGCTCTGCATATTCTTCAATACCTAATTTTCCTATTTTCTATGTTTTAGATATCTGAATGCTTAAAATTACTAAACTCAATTTTGAGCACATAATTGAAATCATGCATTTTTGATTATGTATATAATCGTATAACACTCAATAAATACATATCCCTGCCCACCTTCCACTAGAAGAATTTGAAACGACGGGCTTTTAAGTAATAATTGAGTTAACTTACAGGTCTTAGTAATGAACAATTAAATTGTCCCTATAAAATGTTCCATGAGTCAATATCAATCTTGATCTGCACAGTTCATCAACAATCTTTTTTTCCCTCCTGTTTTCTATTTTTAGGCCTTGTGAATGCTTAAGATAGTTAAAGTTTGGATGTTATAAATTCAATGTTGATATACAATTTTAAATATAGTTTTTTCTTATACAATGTATTGAACCCCCTTCTCCACAAGACAAAATGGGAAAATTTGAAATGACGGGCTTGTAAATAACATTTTTTTCTGGATATTATACAAGATACAAAGCAATATTAAAGTATAAAATAAGTGTTGATTTTGTATTAAGTAGATTTTTTTCGTAAGTAAATATCCGTCTCCATGTTCTTCAATACCATTTCCTCTGTTTTCTAAGCTTAATCTCTTTGAATGTATAAAAACGTTAGGTCTTTATTTATCTAAAGAAAAGTCAATCTTGAGCTAAATATATATTTACGTGATTATTAAGAAGCATAAAAGATGCAGTTAAGCAGAGACAAAATGTGAAAAGGAATGGATAAATATCGTTAGGAAGCGAAAGTTTTACTCTTCTTATTATTCTCATTAGTTGATGCTTCTGGAATGAAGACTTCATGGAAACGCTTTAAAACGGAGTAATATTCTTTTACGATGCTTTTAATTGCAGATTTTAATAATACTGTAAGACATTAGCGAATATTTGACTTCACTTTTTCAAGTCTCATGCTTTGCAACTTTAAACTTTAATTAGGTCCCATTTAAGATTATTCTCCGCCACTTTATTTTAGTTTTGTAATTAAAATTTCTAACGTGCCATTTTGATTTTTGGGAGGCCTGTAAAGTAGTGCTGATTTTTATTTCAAGAGACTTATGGATATCAAAATAATTAGTTTTAAATAATCCAGTTAAACTGGAAAAGTTAGGCTGAAGAATAATCGAGTCATTTAGAATCAAAACCAGTTACGCCCATTTCTCAAAATCCATAGTCTTCGAATTCGATCAAATCTTCAAAAATTCATAGTCCTGAGCATTTGAAACCTGATTTTCAGATCTACACAACTTACTGCTTTCGATCTATACTTCTTATTGCTTTGTTAGATCAATGTTATTTATGCTTGTACACGAGTGACCTAACCAGTATTGTGGGGAAAATGTTCCCTTTCGCTTATACATATTGTTATTAACTCGTATGACCTGCTTCAGTTCTTATGTTTACTCGATTTGATCGCGTATGTATGTACTTTCTGATCTTTGGTAAAACCTTCCGCGTCTTTACGCATGCATCAGGTCTTCTCTGATCTTTCCAAAATAGGGATGTTAGGTAAGATAACAATAAGAAGAAGAAAAGTAAAAAGCATTTTGAACCGTATCAAACAACGTGGAACGATGCTAATTTCAAATACATAGTTTAGTTGAATATGTCAAGAGGATATAGCAAATGCAAGTTTTAAATTGAAAGCTTCGGAAAGTTATCACCCATAACCCATCTACCCTTTTTTAAGTGGAACTGTTCGCGAGTGCTAGGCGGGGCTTTCATGGACAGACAGTAATCCGTTTGCAATTATTAGCGTTCCTTTTTTTTTTTTTTTTTTTTTTGGCTTTTACATTCATTTTTTGCATGCACTGAAGTTGGTTGTAGCTGTTGCTGTCTTGTGCCAGCAATTTTGGGTGCGTTGCTCCAGTTGTACTGTAGTTTTCTGTGAAATCCGACTACCACAGTAGACACATACCATAAAGACCCGTTCATAGGATAGGCAGCCATTCGCAGCCCAACAACAAGTACACCCATATCCGAAGTGGGAGGAGAACCTGGAACCTCCCCATCCTTGTCGGACTTCTCTGACCACTGGACAAGGTGGTCAGAGCTGCAATTGGGATAAGCTATACTGCCGTGGGCAGGTAAAGGGCAGTAACTACAAAATTTTCAATTTTCATTTTTTTGCATTTTTGAAATCTATGTTACATTAGTTTTGTGGTACAAGCATCTTTTTAGCCTACTTTCCCGTTAAAAATAAAAGAAAGACGAAAAAAGTATTAAAAGTAGCTTAATGCATCGAAAAAATATCGCCAAGTCCAAAAAATATCGCCAAGTTAAAAAAAATATCGCCAAGTCCAAAAAATATCGCCAAGTTAAAAAAATAAAGAGGTAAAATGAATATCGAAAAATTAAAAATTTGAAAGTAGGGTATTGAGATGGGGAATTTGTGTGTCGTGTCGGTCTGTCGGTCGGTCTGTCGGTCTGTCTGTCCCCCCCTAATAACTTTTGAATGAACATTCCGATTTGGACAAACTTTTTTTTGTTGGAAAGATCTCGGCGAGTACAGCTCATTCCCATATTTGATTTTTTGATTTGAACAATTTTTGGTTCAACTTTGAGCCGTTCAAATAACCGGTCCCGCGATACTAACTTTTTAATGAACAGTCCGATTTGAACAAACTTTTTTTTGTTGGAAAGAACTTTTCAAGGATACTTCATTCCCGTATTTACATTTCCGATTTGAACAATTTTTCATTCAACATTGAACCGCTCAAGCAAGCTGTCACCCCTAATAACTTTTGAGTAAACAGTCCGAAAAAAAATGACTGACTGTGCAGACGATTTTTTGTTTATTTATTCATTTGTTTTATTGAATTTATTATTATTATTATTTTTTTTTTGGCAGACGATTTTTTTGGAACAAAAATGTTTCATTCACTAGGGCATTTTATTCTTTATTTATATTTAACAACTGGCAACGGATTAAAAGTGAAATTCGAGACATTTTATCAACGGACGAGTTTTTTTTTTTCTTTTTTTTTTCTTTCTTTGATAAAATGTGTTTTGATGTACTTTGTACTTTTAATTTTTTTTTGAAAACAATTGAGGAATTTTTCTACGGAAGAACTGTAACAGTTACATTCTTTAAAAGGTGCGACAAAACTTTATTTATTCATTTATTTACTTTTTATGTGTCTATTTCATCTGATGAGAGAGGTATATTTTGCTTTTAGAAATCAGCTTCAAGTGCTAAAAAGGTATGTTTGACATAATTTTTAGTCTTAGGTAATCAAGAGAATAATGATCAGATGCTAGAATGCCGATGTCGATGTACGGTAAAGTAGGCTCGTTTAGTTCTTGACAGAACTTCTTGTTTTGGTTTCCGATGAAAAAAAAACTGTTTTTTAACCAATGGTAATTAGCAGTAACTGCATTTTTCGTTACGATGGGCAGGTAAACGGCAGTATCTACATGTCTGCAGGATGAACATAATATGAATCGCTGTGCAAAACTTGCATCAAGCCGCAAAAGCCGTTTTCCTTTGTACCTAAACTGAGCGAAAATAGGGGTGCCCTAATGGGAGGTCACGGGAGGTCATTGGTTGCACTTGAATGTTCCCAGGGGGGTGTTTTATTAATTTTTGCGGTGAATCAGTGTTAATATCAAGGCAGACTTGAGTGATATAAATTGGCATTACCACTTGGTGATATATCGCCAAGCTTTTGGTCGCCAAGTGCTTGTCGCCAACTTGGTGACATATCGCCAAATTGGCGACAAATTTGGCGAAAAAAATTATTTTATGAGTTAGGGTTCAATTTAGCGCTATTGGCGGTATTTTGCGAAAAATCCACTGAATGATGCTAAAATCGGCGATATTTAGAAAATGAATCGTTGTAAATCATTTTTTGCATTATTCGTGGTACATTAGGGGCGTAAATGTTTGAATTGTTATCTTGCTTATTCCAAGCACTATTTAAACACTTAAGGCATCTACTAAGAAATTTACACGTAAAAGGAAGTAGTGTGGGGTCCATACCAGGTTTTTTTCTTTCAAATAAAGTTTCTCTCCACTAGCAGACAATATTTTTCACGATTTCAAAGATACACAAGCCAAACTTGGCAGACGACAAACAAAAATGCAGCAATGAAATGATTTTATTTACATTGTTTTGTTTTCTTTTAATTACAGTTGCTTTCATACTAACAGACGATAGTTTTTGCAGTTTAATCCCTAGCTGTTGCATTTTTAATAGTGCTATAAAAAAATCGTCAGCACAACAAGCATTTCAAGCGCTTTTTTTCTCAAAGTGATTTCTTGTTTTGATACAAAGTACAAAGCATTAACTGATTTGTAGTAATTTTAAAACATCTGATGTGAACGTCACACTACTTCCTTTACGTTTAAATTCCATAATAAATACCTCAAGTGTTAAAATAGTGCATTAGTGTGAGCAAGATAACAATTCAAACATTTACACCCCCAGTTCGTTACGAATCAATGTAAAATATTGCTGTACAATGATTTATTTTCTAAATATCGCCAATTTCAACATGATTAAGGGATTTTTTCGCAAAATGCGCCCAATAGCGCCAAATTGAATCCAAATTTAAAAAAAATAATTTTTGCACCAAATTTGTCGGCAAACACTTGGCAACTTGGTCGGCAAAACACTTAGCGGCAAACACTTGGTGACCAAAAGTTTGGCGATATATCACCAAGTGGTTATACCAAATCATATCACTCAATCTGCATTGAAATTAACATTGATTTACCCCACAAAGGGCTAAAAGACCCCCTTGGCAATATTCGAATCCAACCACAAGGGGAGGTGCACAACTAGACAACCCTCAGAGCCTACATACCAAACTAGAAGCTTTTACGGCATATAGTTTTTGAGTTATGCGACATACATACATACGCACATACATAGAAACATACGTACATACATACGTACATACAGAGGTTACGAGAAAACTCGACGTAATTAACTGGGGCATGGTCGAAAAGGATATTTCGGTTGTTTATATGTTAGTAGGTACATATGCACGTGCTGATAGGTCAAAACAACTACTCACCATTCATTTGGGGGTGAGCAAAATCAAAATTTAACCTTAATTTTGAGTGAAATTTTCTTTGTGATCACATGACTTCCTTTATTTAGTAAAAGGAAGTAAAAATGGCTGAAGAATCATCAAGTTTTGCTTCATATTTTGCATAACACAATACAGTTACATTATATTTTTTAATTATATTTCGCGTTCGTTTACATTAAATCTATATCAAGTGGATGCACGGTATTTATGTATATTTTTAAATAAAACATATCATTCACAATGCAATAATATATTTCGTAATAACATATCTACTCCGCATGTTGTCTACTCCGCATGTTGTCTACTCCGCATGTTGTCGAATGCGTAAATGCTGGACATTTAATAGCATACTGTGCAGTTACTGCCGACTGCCAGTCAATCCGGCAGGACGATTAGAGTGAAAAGGGCAAGTAAACGGCAGTATCTGCTTTACCTCTCTCTGCGCTTGCAAAATCAAAATTCAATCGATTACCCAAAAAATATATCGGTATAAACATATAGTATCGCCTATGTTCGAAGTTCAATGTTTTATGGGTGTTTGTGGGAAATCAAAAACGCGTTTCTTCAAATATCTCGGAAACTCATTTTTGTAGATACTGCCGTTTACCTGCCCACGGCAGTATAAATTAATCCATTTATGCCCAGTAGCCTAAAAACGGGACGCTTGTCAGTTACTGCATACAAAAACCTGTAATAGGTATATCATTTTACTAAAGCTGTTTTTCACAAGTTAAATAGTCCTTCTTCTTGAGAAAACCAGTTAGAGCTACTATTTGAACGTCAGAGTTTATTTATTGACAACTATTTTCAGACAAATGAGTCAAGCAACGATCCAGCATGGGTAGCCACAGAAAGTGGTTTTTTTTTTTTTTTGCGAACTTATTTTTCATAAAATTAAGTTATTTAAAATTGATTTGCTTAAAATTGATCAGCGATGATTTTGTAATGTTACTTTGCAAAAGAAAAGTCATGTAAGGTTGTATTTTGGTCACATATCTGCAAAATAAACCCATAAACAGGACGTTAAATAACTTAATAAATATGGCAACGGCGAACTATTTCAAGCCTAAAATGAATGTAAACCATTCCAAGTAAGAGTTTTAAGCAGATAAAATTGAAAAAAAAAAATGTTAAAAAAAACTTGGGCATAAATGGGTTAAATGTATGCGAGAGCGATCGATTCTTTCAAGCAATCGCATACACTAGTACCGTTTTTTTCACCTATTTTACAGATTATCCACAAATTTTCGTGGTTACCTAGCCACGCTTTTCCGCTGATAGCTGGAAACTTACTGTAATAAGCTGGAGACGCACTCGCTTATAACGAGTCTTTATTTGATGAAAATTTTGGTTACAAAAAAAATGAAGATATCATATATACTTCGTTGGTACAATATTAAGTCTACGGGAACACAACCTGCTTTCAGCGAGGTAACCCTGGTTACTGTGAGCAATCTCTGTGTGTTTCATAAAATTTCTATCGATTTCCACCTCTACAGTTCAGTTCAATTCTTCCCTATTTCAATTCTTTAAACTTTCTGAAGTCAACCGACAGTTAATGAAGAGTTCTGAAGCCTGAGAAGAAATGATGACGATCTTTTTCTTATTTTGTGTAGTGTATTATTACAATAGCAGCTGAAAATGCCGATAATGGAGATGAAAATATATTTTATAGAGGAGTAAAGGATAACAATACTGCCATGCTAAGCACAAAAGTGATACCTGCAGACGACCTCAAACTGGAATATTACTCTCTAAAGTTTTGCGCCTTCATGTATTTGATTCAGGAGGTATTTTTTCGGATTTTTAGAAAAAAATACTTCCAGTTCTCAAATGACCCTAAAACATTGTATTTCGGTGAAGTACATCACATGGAACCACCTGGTGCTAATAACTCAATTTCGTCAAAAAGTCCAGATACGACTTTTGTGCTTAGCACGGCAGAATAATGCGACATAATGGTGGGGTGGTTAAGACGCTGGGATCCACCTCTCAAAGGCTCAGGATCAAACTTGGCTCCAGTCGGGGAATTTTCAAAATGTAGAAAATCGGCAGCGTCCGTGTCGTACAATCATGCGGCATGTAAACGATCCCTCAAATACTCATTTGGCATAGAGTATCTTGGCAAAATCCAATTCCTGGTGCATTTTCGTGTTAAATAGAGCCCAGGTGCCTCCATCTAGTGGGGAAACTTGACGCCAGAATTGTTGTGGCAATGGCCTTCGCCACAACAATTCTGACGAACAACAATTCTCGTATTCTCGATAGCAGGTATGGAAATGGTTTGTCGCCAAAACGTAATTCCCCGTTACATATCGTGACCTCTACGGTCCTATACCCAAATTTGACTGCAGTTAGTTTTCGCTACTCTTTATCAGCTCTGGTGGATATGTTTCATTCAAGACACATAATATTGTGTCTTGTTCAAACAAAACACAACAAACAACAACAACAAAAAAAACAACATGTAAACAAAGCAAAAATTTCCTTCAACTAGTCAGATTAATGAGCTTAAATACATCTTTTTTTTATTTTCGCAATAAATCCGCAAATCGGCAAATTCATTAGCGAGAGATAGAAAAATATAGAAAGCCGAAAGAAAAGCAGATAAAACTATTTAGTGACTTTTCCTTTCGAAGAAAGAGGAAAACACTCCTCGAAGCAAGAAGAGTTCCAAAAACACTTCTGAACAAATAACATTAATGAATGCAGTACTGATAAATAGGCAGCTTAGATCCAGTTTCTTTATTTGCTCTCTATTCATGGTACGAAAGGATTATTTTGTTTCACTTTTACTGAAGATTTTCTTCTCTTCCCTTTTTTAGGTGAATTCCCAAACATGGATACAGGAAACCTATTTGTAGATAGCTCAGTCGCAAGGTGACGAAGACATTCTTCGGCTATGGAGGTAGTTACTTAGATAAATTTTTAAAAATATTTTAGTATTGAAAGAATGTTTCTTTTATAAATGATACATTTGTATACATTTGTAAATAACTGCATCATTGCTGTTATTATCTATCTGACTGTATTTATCTACAGTTCAATTCAAATATGCAAATATTTAAATACAGTAAAACCTCTCAGTAAGGAACCTTATGGAAACCAGACATTTTGTCCCCTAAATAGAAGTGTCCTTTCTTTTGTAAAGAGAGTTCTTGATGTGAAACATAAACTCCGTATTGAAAAAAGCAAATAAAGTAAACTAAGGAATAATATGGCTAAACTTTAATTTAATCTAAGGAGTAAGTCACCACTTCAAAGCCAGGGATAAAGCAGAAACATGCAATATACCGCCAACTCGGTTAATTCCGTTCAAGGACTGCAGTTTCGTGCTTATTGGCACTGGGGCCGTGGTGGCCCGATCGGTAAGGCATCGGACTCGTGTCCGGAGGGACCCGGGTTCGATCCCAGCCGATCAAAGATCCACCGTCTTGATTAATGGTGGCTGGGAGGCGTTAAAAATGTCGTGGCCACAAAGTCCTCCGAGTGAAACGATACCTCTGGGGGGGCTGAGCCTAAGGTTTGCTCGACCCTAGGTTCTGGTTCAAAATTATGATCAGAGCGCTCTTCAGGGCCCTATCCCCGGTTAAACCACGAAGCTGTGGTAGGTACGGGGGACCCTGGAGTGTGAAATGCTTATTGGTACTCGTCAGCCATGGAATAGGGTTAACCGAGCTAGGGGCAGAAATTCGGTTAATTCTATTTCAGGATGACAAGTGCCAATAAGCACGAAGCTCAGTCGTTGGGTGGAATAATCAAGTTGACGGTATATTGCATATTTAATTTATCTGCTTAGGACCAACAGACTGAATGAGTATTTGAAGTTATAGCAATATTCAATGCTTATAAGTAAAAGTAAATGAAATTGATCAGCACTTTTTCCCTCCAATCTTTAATAATATCGCATGATCTAAGAATAATTTCGACAATCTTTCTCGCACATACATTTTATAATTAAAGTTCCATGCTTCTTAAAGAATCTGTCATCTACATCGGAAACTAGAAATTTCGATTAGTTTCGTCGGCACCCGGTCTCGAAACTTCAAAAATCAATAACGCTATCAAAAACGCATTGTAAGATTTTAATTAACGGCATTAAAACAAAGAATTCGCAGTGATGGGTGTAGACACCAATTTATTTCGTTCGCTGATCGAATATTAAATTTGTACCCGGTATTGACAGTAGCAGTCCACTAGATGTTGAGTGAAATTTCACGCGTTGCTGATTTTCTATGGTACTTAATTTTTTTCTCTCTCTGCTTGCTGCACCATTAAACGTCAAGTTAAGCTGAATTTTAGTTTTTGCAGAGGAATATTTTTTCTGCGTGTGGCAAGATAATATGTAATTTTTCCAACAAACAGCATTCTTCTTTGCTTTTGTTTCTTGATTAAAGTGGTTGATGCAGAATGTTCGTAAATTAATGATGCTTTTGATGTAAGGAAGTATTCTGTTTGGCCTCATGAAGAAAGTGTAGTCTTGTAAGGGTACTTTGTTTTAAGCAATCAAATGATTCAAGTAAATTTTAGAATGAAAATTGTTTCTGTTTTGATTGAAATGTTCTGTAATACTAATTTTTGAAATCACACGAAAAATCATTGCGCATATAAATCAAACATGATTAAATGAACAAGAGAATCCGCAGTTTCATAAAAGTTATAAATTCCTTTTACATGCTAAAAAATAATGTTAACCAAGTTTGAAAGCACATACTGTGTGATTTTCTTAAAGTGAAACCTTCCTCGTATTTACGCATGCGTCAGGTCTTCTCTGATCTAACCAAAATAGGGGGAATTAGGTAAGATAACAATAAGAGGAAAAAAAGTTGGAAGCATTTTGAGCTATATGAAACAACGTAGAAGAATGCTAGTTTCAGACACATAGTTTAGTTGAATGTGTCAAAAGCATAGCCAAAATGCAAGTTTTAAACTGAAAACTTCGGAAAGTTCCCACTCACAACTCATCACCCTTTTCTTAAGTGGAATGGTTCCCAAGTGCTAGGCGCGGTTTTCAAGCACGGACAGTATTGAAGTAACTCAGCAGTCAAGACAAACTAACCCTTCTTGTAAGTTCACCACAAGTGTTTTCAATCAGATTATAATTTGCCTTGCTTGCGCCCGTATTCACCACTTCATTTGACTCTCGTGCAATACTTGAATCTGTAGCGATGGAATACCAGATTACGGAAGCTTAGTGAAAATTCGTAAAACAAACAGCCCACTTAAAAATAGTAAATACGAAATAAATTGTCTCTTCTCAGAACATCATAACGTTAATGAATCAGTCAAAAAGTTATTCCACAGTTATTTATTTATTTTTACAACACATATCTTGAGCTCGTGTACTCGGTCACACAGGACCCGTTTGAGAACTCACGTCCAATATGACAGATAGTACAAGACAGATACATATTACAGGACAGAGTTTACGCTCACGGAAAAGGAAGTTACAGCCAGAGCTAGGGCAGGAATCGAACCCACCGTCCTGGGATTGCGAAAGTGAAGCGCAGACAGACAGCGCCTTTCACCCCTCCAAAACTAGCAGAATGCTTTTTGCCAGATTCACCTTTGCATATTTTTATTATTTTTTTTAATACAGAAACCATGATCTTCGACGTCCATGAGGACTGCGTACTATGCACCTTGCCTCCTGACATGCACAGGACAGATTTACGGCACAGAGAGGTTGAAATAACATCCATGGGCAAGGCGAGACTCGAACCCGCGACCTCTTACTTACGAGGAGAAGACTCTACCTCGAGACCACCGTGGCCCCATCTACTTTGCATATCTTTTGCGCAGCCCACATTCTTACCTTCTGTTACAAATCCTTTTAATCGGTTACAGAAAGGTTTCAACCAGCGAGCGCGGTGATTTGATTCTTTGACCAGGGCCGAATCGTCGGATAAATACGGGTGTCAGTGACACGTTTACAATTCACAATCCTTCAAGAATTTGATTGTTGAATGACCCTTGTTGGAGTTTGCAAACAGGCGCTGGCCTCTTGCAACAAGGTTTGCAAACAGGCGCTGAATGGTAAAGTTAAACCGCGAAGAGATGGTGGGTCGACAGGAAGCGGAAATGGACCACTCCATTTAAAAATAGGTTGGAATAGCGAGAACGCACGACTTCACTGCTTACGCGTTCTCGCAGATCCAAGCTATTTTTAACCGACAAAAACACGGATTAGGTTCTCTAGTCAACCGGTATATATTTTTTTAATGTATGACCACGCATAACTTTTTACTGAATAGTGCGATTTGGATTTTTTTTTTTTTTTTTTTGAAAGGGCACACCTTCCTGGTAGTCCCATGGTCCCATGATGCGGGGTTTGAGAACGGAATCCTGAAGAAATTGAGGGAAATCTTCAGAACTCCGTTCATGCGCATACTCTTTGCGCATCATGAACGGGATTTCATGCGCACACTCTTTGCTATGTCACTCGCCGATAGAGAGACTTTACGGTAAAGACGCTGGGCTCTCATTGGCAAGAGCATCATTTCGATCCTCGAGCGAGTCGGTGGATTTTCAAGCTACAGAAAAAAATGCAGCGTCTACGTCATACGATTATGCTGCATGAAAACCGCAGTTTTACTGATAGAAAATATTTAGTCCTGATTTCCCCAATTTTTTAAAAAATATATTTCCAGGCCCCTATCAGGTCCCATCACCTTAACTTTTAAAGGTTAAATTTAGTGCTGCACTAATAATGAATCGGCAGTAAATGGCCACTTTGAAGATTAACCTGTTGGCTAGTTTTATCCGTATAATCGGCTGAAAACTTGTATTTTAAACATGCTTTAATTAAATCCCAGAAATTAACACAATTTTTTTAGTGGCAATCGCTTAACATTTTGGAAGCGTTAATAAAGTGAGATGAAGCGTAATGATGGTAACATGACACTCTTCCGAGTATACATTTACACTGAAAAGAATGAAATAAAAATAAAATTTTATAAAAAAAAAAGTAAAACCGACTTCAAAAACGCAACTGCAAATTGCTCTAAATAATGAAAAATAAATTTATTCTTTGAACACCATCGATACTACTTTTAAACATGAGTTTTGAAGTCGGTGCCGAAACAGTAAATAAAATCATTCGTGCCCATTCTTCGTTTACATGTTTCATAATAAAATCAACCATAAATGTTTCTTAATCAATTTCAAGTGTTGTTTGAGCGGAAAAATCAATCAAATGGTACAATCAATGGGTACGAATGATTTTATTAACTGTTTCGGCACCGACTTCAAAACTCATGTTTAAAAGTAGTATCGATGGTGTTCAAAGAATAAATTTATTTTTTACTTTTTAGAGCAATTTTCAGCTGCGTTTTTGAAGTCGGTTTTCCTTTTTTTATATAAAATTTTATTTTTATAAGATGAAATGATCCGTTTTCGCTTCCAGTTGTCCCACCATCTCTTCGCGCGTGGTTTAATTATATGAACAAATGAGTATTCATATTTTTTTCATACCAATTTAATTGGATACTTTCACGTGAAATTTTTTCACTCTAAAGCACTGAATTGAAATATGTTTGGAAATAATGCGAATATTATTCATGCTGCTTACGCCCATATTCGCAAGATTATTTGATTATTAGTCTACCTGAAATGCAGATCAAATCCATCTTATTGGTTACAGAAAGATTCGACCGGCGATCCGACCGAGCAAGGGCGTATTTAAGGGGGGGGCCGAGGGGGCCCAGGCCCCCCCCGAAATCGAGAAAGATTTTTTCAAAAGTAGGCGTTCGGCTCGTGTTTGCTCAAAAAAAAAAAAAAAAAATCCTTAAGAAAAAAGTCCCCTCCCCCCCGAAAAAAAATCGGATTTTTTTTTTTACTAAAGGTAGTTATTATTCGGTTTAAGTTTACTCTTAAATTATTTACATACTTTTAGCTTGAAATGCATTTTCTAAATAAATAATTATTGCTAATAATAATTCGTTAGATGGCATTAGGCAGTGGTGCAACCCAAGAGAATCAGGGAGCCCTTGCGCTTTACTCAAGAGAAAAAAGAACGTGTCTTGGGAAAATGAAGATATTTTAAAAAGAAAACGCATGGAAAAAATCCTAATCATTTTGAATAGAAATTTTTAAATGAAAAATATTCAGTGCATGTAGATTATTAGTCAGCAAATTACGTTTCTCGCTTTCTTCTCATTCCCTCTTTTTTTCTAGTCAGTCAGGAAATAAGAGTCTTTAAAATAATGCTATACTCAATAAATCTAAATATATAAAAGAAAGAAGTGTTAGTTACACTATTTATAACTCAAGAACGGCTGTAGCGATGTGGCTAAAAATTGGTGGGTAGGTAGCTTAGAGCCAGGAGACGGACATAGGCTATAATTTATATGTGTCAGTTACGTAATTAGAAAAACTGTCTTATTGACTAAGCCTTTTTTGACACCTCCATGGCTGAGCGACATAAAGCAAACGTTCTGGCAGCTTCCGGAGCGCAGTAAACGGTTGTAAGTTAGCGGTGCGTTGAGTGTTATTTGACTTTTTTGTGAAGTAAATTATGAACAAACGCGTTATTTCCCTTGAAATTCATATGTGATAAGCTGTCAGAAACGATTGCTCATTCCTAGGAATTTTCGGAAGAGACTTCTTTTCCCACTCCTTCTTCAATACCTTGGTCAAACATTGCCTCAAATGGCATTTTAGAGATTTAAAATTCAAACAATTAACGGTAGTTGATATCCCCTCACTTGTCTATAGTCTTTAGCTCTAAAATGTGTTTTTAGAAAAGAGAGATCTCCCGAATTACAGTCTCTATGCCCAAAAATTTCCGGAAGAGTCCCTAAATCCTTTTATTATCCTAAATGTTGTTAGACAAAGCCTAAAAGCTTCCTATCAAGAATCATGGCGTAAGCGGCGCTATTGAATTATTTTTAAGGTGCGTTTTTAAAAGTTTTTGTTTTCGGGTTTTCTTTCACATGTGGCTCGATTTTAGAGGGATCTTCGTGGAATTCTTGGATGATGTTTTTGCTCTTGGGGGTAATGGGCACCTCTGCTAAAAGTAAAATTTTCAACCTTCAGTTTCAAAAAATAAAGCTTAAAATTGCATTCTTGAAGCTTCAACGCCGCAAAATGTCGGGGCACAGTGCCCGAATCCTGCCTCTTCTTTTGACGGTATTAAAAATAACCTAACTAAAAATGTTTTTAAAACATTAATATCGAAACATTTCAGGAGAGAGTCCTTGCTAACGTTGCTACCAAAGATGGCTGAAGGTTTCAATTTTGAAAATTTTCGGAGGGAGATCCCTAACCACTTTTTGTCTCTTAACGTCTCCAAAGAGATCGCGAAATTGCGCATCTATATATCGAAAATCTTTCAGGGAAGGATCTTTGAACTTTTACTTCCCGAAGATATCTTAAATGAGACTTCAGTTGAAAAAAAAATAACTCATCTTCTTTTCTTTTACTCTATCACCCTAGTAGCACAAAAATATAGTTCGACGCGGTTCCTACGTAGTTCGACGTTTTAAATCCCGAATTATAACGAATCGCATGAAGAAATATATTCTGAGTTGTGCTTCAGTGTGAAAATATTTCAGGAGAGATGCCCCGAGCCTTCTCAACTCCTTTAACGTCACTAAAGATAGCCGGAAATTTGCGTGTTTAGAATTTAAGTTTCAGTAAATTTTCCAGAGTAGTTTTGATTTTCCAACATCATCAAAGGTAGCATAAATAATTTCAATTTTGAAAAAAGTTTTGGAGGGAATCTAAAACTTCGTAATTTTCTATCTTTTCCAAAAATTACAATATATTAATTCAATTTGAAAATTTCTACCTGTCTTACAGAAATAGCAAAAAAAAGAAAGAAAGTTGTGGGGGGGAGAGGGGGGGGGGGGCTAAGCTTGATTATATGGGCCCCCTCCGAAATAAAAACCTATATACGCCACTGCGACCGAGTGTCGACTCGTCTGGTAAATACGAGGTTAGTGACACTTCTACAATTTGACAAGTAGAACTCTTCGTAATTTTGATTCTTGAATAGTTCTTGTTGGAGTTTACAAACAAACGCTGGCCTTCTAAGTTGAGTGGTGTAAACACAAGTGCATTCATCTTTTTCATAACAGCTTAATTGGGATACTTTTACATGAAATTCCCAGTCTAAAGCTCTGTGGTGAAATAAGCTCAGATTATTACTGCTCCTGTTTTTCTGTTTCTTTTCATTTTATTGATTTACTTCTTTTTTTTATTATTATTGGTAAAATATTTATAATCTAGTTTTCATGCAATAGACTGGACCAAGATTATTTCCCCCTTCACGTTGCACATGTAAGATTTAATTTTCTGATTTTGAAGATGCTTTGAGAAGTGTAACTTAAATCCAAGACAAGAGATTTCAATCTCTTCTAATTAGAGTATCGCCCATGTTTAAGAATAGCCAATTTTCCACAAAAAGTAATCCTAATAAGCGGGATATTTCATTTTCCGGGATAAGAAGGACAAATTACAACGGTTTGGTACTTCGGCAATGTATTTTATTAAGCTGGATGAGACTTTAGAATAATAGGGCTATATATAATGAGTCGCGAACAATATTCCCAATTAACACTAGATTGCCCAAGCAAGGAATTTTGACTGCTTGGGCAACATAAATATCACATAGAAATATACCAAAACTGAAGGAGGAGGTAACTGCAATTAGTAATAAATACATTTATATGTTGCATAAAAAGTCACAAAAATCTACGAAATTGTGTCATTTTTAAAATAGTTTTTGAACTTTGATTAAAATTAAAAAACAGTCAAAATGACTGCTTGGTTAATACAGTGCTAATTTTGTAAAATAGAAGGTAAATAGCGGACATAATAACCTTGGCAAGATAGCGCAAGCTTTACACTTTCTTTTTAAGTCAAATATACAGAAAATATAAAGTGGTGCAAAGTTTTCCCACATGTTTTATCGTGACCCAAAAAACCTTATTATCTTTCCAAATTCATATTTATGGAACAACTTTTGCACTACAAAATGTGTTTTGAAAAAATGCTAATTTTGAAACCAAAAGTTTTTTGTCAATCGTTTTGCAATTGCAACACAGAGTTAACCCTGAAGCATTTTTACATTTTTCTTATCACATTTCCTCTTGACATATTCATTTATTTTATCTTTCGCGCCAAACTTCTCGCAAATGAGAAATCTATCCCCTTAACAGCAACAGCCCACCCACTCTCGACCCCCAACTATTCACATCACGCTAAATAAACAAGATGGGGACGGAAAACTAATTAGCGGGCGTCGCTTGTTGTGCGACTTTTATAAATGACCCAAGGGACCTTGTCTCTGAGAAATAGACGCTAAAATTGTATCCACCTAGAGTATTTCACTTTGCCTCACTTCGCTTAATACCGGAAATTTTCAATATTTCGTCTTTTAAAAAGGAATGTTTTGAAATATCACCGCTTGATGTCGAAGTGTATTTCATTAAAAAAGAAGATATATTTCTACAGATGATTTCTGTTTATTTCGGAATTTTAGATTGTGTTCGTCGTTATAATTTAAAACTGTACTACGTTTCTCTTATAAGTCATAATATTTGAAAAATTATTCTACTATTAACGAGTCACCTTGTGCAGTGCTTATTATTACATAAATTGTTAATACTCGAGGAAATTAGTAAGCATAAGGAACTAATTTAGGCTTATATAGTGCAGGCAGTGGCGGCTCGTGCCTTAATTTAGTGGGTGGGCCCGCAATTATACGTTTCCCCAGTAATGCTTACAAAGATAAAATGAAGGAAACAACTGTTAGTAAACTAATGCTGAGTGCTGAGTGGCGTAAAATAATATTTAATTCAATGAATACAAACTTGCATTGCAAAATTATCTCATTTGATTTGATACATATAATAGGTTTTATATTTTAAATGCTATACCAGCCTTAAGCGATCAATGTAAAAATAATAACAATATTTTGCTCAGACGACCGACTTTCTATGCATCACTCATGTTAAGCTAGTTCTATTTTGCCATTTTCGGACACTGAAAATGTTCATCACATCAAAAGTGTCACGCCTCAAGGCGGCGCAGCTACTCAAACATTATGGGACTACACTCAAAAAGAAAAAGAGCATTTATGCTTAAAAACACCCCCTCTCTTCCCCTAAATTTTTCGGCCGTCTACACCATAACTTTCTGAAAGCCTTTATCAAATTAAGGAGCGCATAAGGTAAATGACTAGATATGAGCACGCTTAGAGGGTTTTTTTCTTTTTTAATTTGGATACAAATGTTGCATTTTGTTCATGGAAAAACAAATCCTAACGGTGTTAGAATTTAAAAATGTCACTTTTATAGCTATGGTATTTTCATAAACTTTCAATTTTAATGTATGTATATGTTCTTAAATAAACTGGAATACACTTGTTTGACCAGTTATAGTCCCACTCTCTTACCTATGGTCGTACTCAAACTAGTAATGTTCATTATACCTGAATCGAATTATTTTCAGGAAATACACGAAGAGTACATAACAATATTAAAACTCTTGGATTTTTTTACAATATAATCAAATTTAAAGGATCCTGACTTACCGATTCAAATAACATTAAAATTAAAACATGGATTACTGACAAGTCAGGTTTGAAACATTTGTCTGAACAACTACAAAAAATTAGTAAATAAAACAAATAAATAGAACATCTCTACTGATGCATTTTTTATTCATCGACTATCAAATTTAGCATAGGTTTTGTCATCAATCCTAAATATTAACTTAGAGTAAGCATGGATAAAAAAAATACAGTCATGTAAGCCTATAAATAAAGAACTGATTCTTAGTTGACTCACAATATAGCTTGAAAGGATTTTAAATGTTTCGATTAATGGTGAAAATATTTCTATGTGACAGAAAAGAAAAACTAAGGGATGAGAACGTAACAATAAAACTGTGATTCGATGAAAAACAACAACATCACGTTCTTAAAAAGGAAACGTTTCAAAAACTTAAATGCAACACACAAAAATTTCGAGAATAATAATCTTTAGTTCCAAAACGCAAATTAATAAATAATGCATGCATTGTATTACAAATAGGTGAGGGGGGTAATGAACTGGTAATCTCTATGCCTGTTGGAAAAAGGTGTTGAGAATGAAAAAAAGAAAGACCAAAAAAAAAAGAGGAAATGTTATAAAAATCAATCAAAAAAAGAAAAAACGAGGATTGTGGAATGGAAATAGGCGAGAGTTTTTCCCTAACACAGGAGCCAGACCGCCAGACATTCTCTGCCCGTGTACAGTTAACGAAACACTTCCCTCTCCACCGCTATGGTTGGGGACAAAGGGAAATTTTGGGCACCAAGAGAAAGTGCCCTCTGGTCGGCTGTTACAAGGGGGTGTCATCGCTTACCGCTCTTCTTAATCCAACCACTGCGATTGGCTGAAAGCGGAGGTGTGCCTTGGCAGCCGTAGGGCCCGTGGTGATCTGGCCCCCGAACCCCGAACTCGTTCTCAAAGCTCTCTTTTTTCCCCCTCTCTTTCTTCGCGGCGGTCCCGGCGAAACGCTGAAATCGATGGAACTTGAAAATTTTCTTGTGCTGTATTTGCGATGTGCAAGGGGTTGGAGGGCTGAAGGTTGAAAATATGTTTTGTGCCCTATGTTTTTTTTTTTTTTTTGTTTTTGAACTGAAATACAAAACGATGTGTTACATTGTGTATTTTTTTTCTTGCAATTTTTCTGGGTGGGCCCGGCCCACCCGGCCCATAGTGAGGAGCCGCCCCTAAATGCAGGGGAAATAGTCAAAGGACTAAAATAGCGCTGAGCAGGCCATATTGCTTGACTAAAAGACAGTGGGCGACCCTCTCCTATTAGACACATATTCTCAAGGCATGAAACATCCACGCGATTAAGATGCATCCACAAATTAAGAAAGAAGTTCACAGCGTTTAGTTAGTACAGCTATTTGGTAAAACTAGATATGGTTCTCATTCACTGGTGACGGTTTGATATGTTGGTATAGATTTAAGAGAATTGCTTTTATTTTCAGTAACTTCGATTTTGTAACACTCAACATGTTTGCCTCTTTTTTTTATTATTGGGATCCGAATTATTTCAAAATTACCTACCTTTCTGTTCAAATAATTTTCTGAAAATACAACGTTTTCTTTTATGTGAAATGACGTCTAACATGCAATGGAAATTATATATCAATTTGATTCTCTTCGTTTGAATACATTCCAGTAATTCTCAGCTCATCATGTTTATAGTAGAAGTTTTTTTTTAATAAATCAGGTGCTCCCTCCCCCTCCTCTTTTCCAGATATAAGCGCGAAAGCTTAAAAAAACAAAAATATAATAGATTGGATTGAAAAAATAAATCGAAATTAAAAGTTTTAAAGTTGAATAGCCCTAATTTTCACTGAAAATGACAACAATGAAAATTCTGATAAACACATAATAAGAAAAACGTTCGTATGTGTGAATTTCAGCAATCTAATGACAATCGTTTCATTTTCACCAGTTTTAAGTAGAAATATCTTAATAATTTTGAAATAAATGATGACTACTGCAAATATTTCTCTTCAGTTTAGATAATTATTATTTTATTACAAAAGTTAATTTACGCACCTATGATTAATAAACTAATTTTCATTTTCAGCCCCTATTTCAATTTTTCTTTGTTTTACAGTTAATATTCTTATTTTTACAGTTGAGGAAATCCATCTCATATTAACGTACACAATCTTCGAACGTTTGCATCACACAAAGTAAATAAGGTCGCTGAGAAAAGCTAATTAATAGATATCCCACATCAAGAAACTTTTACAAATGATTTTAACGATCTTGGTTTGGATGGACCACACATTTTTCAGCACATTCCCGACCGAAAATGTATTAAATGAAAGGCTTAATACCAGTAATGGCATATACATAGAGCAATTTCAAAATACAGGTCTAAATATGCATCGCTCTTTCAATACAATGTGAATGGCGAAGCAATTTTACAGAATGGTAACTAAATCACTTGAATAAAAAGCTACAAATATGATCTTCTTGTGAACTTATTACAAAGAAAAAAAAATTGCATAATGTAATTGGCATACCTTAAAAAAAGACAAAAGTAAAAACAAAATAAATTAGGAACGTGTATGTGATATTTTCCCCTAGGACAGCAAAAAAACTCCGTGCGATTGAAACGAATTCATTGATTAGTATTGTTAACAATTAAGATTTTATTTTTACCAAAAGAATACTCAGTAATTTTTTTTTCTTACTAAATTTCTAAGGTCATTCCTCAGAAAATTGGAAAATTTGTCATTAAAAATATAGAATTTCAATTGCATTAAAAATAATAAT
Source organism: Uloborus plumipes (assembly GCA_038373865.1). Lineage (NCBI taxonomy): Eukaryota > Metazoa > Arthropoda > Arachnida > Araneae > Uloboridae > Uloborus > Uloborus plumipes. The sequence continues at coordinate 29,466 of JAXGGA010008961.1, forward strand.
TTAAGTAGGTAATGAGCATCACTTTGTTGCAAGCATGATTGTAATTATATGTTAACAAACAATTTTGGTTATTAACTTTAAAAATTATTGCTTTTTAATGAAACATCTGAGTTATCACGTGTGAAACAAAATCTCCGCGTTTCACTGAAATTGCCCTCTAGCAGTACTTTTTCAGTTCACTGGCAAAGTTGTTTATAATTATTTATTTTATTATATTTTTATTTTATTTATTTATTTATTTGTTTTATTTATTATTATTATTATTATTATTTTTTTTTTGAATGAAAAGCCATGTGACTGCAAAATTAACAATGATTGAGGTATGTTTATGATTAAGTCATCAGAATGAGCTGCATATCGTTTTACTCAAATTGTCACTTTTTGTTGACTGTATGTAGGCAATAAGTCAATAAGAACATAGTGTTAACAGAATTTTCTTCAAATGATTTCGTTACAGTTCTGTGACATTGCTTCAATATTCACATTATATTGAAAGAGAGATTGAAGGATTCCAGGACTTCCTCAGAATAAAAACTAAATCGAGACATGGAAAGGCGACTTTAATTAAATCAGGGAAAGCGAAATCGAGATCGCAAGAGTAAAAAACGTAATAGAAATGAAGTGCTGATTGAATAAATGAAAATTAAACCAAAATATAGAGAGTTGACTTTTGTTAAGTACAGAAAAACGAAGCCCGATATAGCAAGAATTTAGTACTTAATAATAATGAAAGTAAAAATTAAACCTACACACCGAGTGTTCACTCTTATTAAATACAGAAAAACGAAATCAAGAGGGCAGAAAACAGACTTTTATGGTAATGAAAATAAATTGGAAACTGAAATATCGAGAATAGACATCTATGTAATCTAGAAATAAGAAATAGAGGCATTAAAATATGCTGATCTTTATTATAATAAGTATGATAATAGACTAGAACTATTGCGGGTCAGCTCTTATATTCACGCTAGACATTTCCTGCCATTATTAGTTAAACCAGGGGTGCACACAGGGGGGGGGGGGGCGATATGGCGCAAGATACTCTATCAAAATTGGGGGAAGGGTAGACTAATTTATTGAATTATTTAAATTATTCATTAGTTTTTTTTGATTAAAATTACTTCTTTTATTTCTTTTTTTATTAATTAACTAGCTGCCAGGGCAGCTAGATTAGCTTCCTGCGGCATGTTGATGCATAACGTCTCCCCTCTCTAACTTTTACCTCATTCTGAAATTATATTATTTGATATAATTTAATGTTCATTCGATTTCAAGACATACCACGCACGTGGCCCAGCGTTACACGGGCACTTCGTGCCTTGAAAGTAGTGAGAAAAATTTCAAGAAAGTACTCCCCGCCAAGGCGACTCGCTAATAAGCGTTTCACGCCTTTACTTTTTCCCTATATAAAAAATCATTCGAATTATTGAGATGCTACGCGCCTTCAAGATGTTGAGGAGAATTTCGGTAAGTTCATCTCGCTCAAAGAAAAAAAGCAGACATAGACACTCAGTTTTTAATACTCTGCTCGACATTGAAAATGCAACACCAAGAAGGAGTGGTCAGAAATTGATGAAATTTGGTAAGAAGACAGAGACAGCATGGAACAATAAGTGATATTTATTTCAAAATAAATAAGCAAAATTTAGAGCGAGGAAATGAAGTAACTGCTTAATAATATGATATACTGCATTTAAATAAAACCTCTCAGGTTAATATCAAAGCTTTCTTAATCTGCTCGTTTTCAATGTTTACTTTCACATTGCAGACTATCACAGAATACACTATTAGTCATTATTTTCTTAGTTACGTTTTTTTATATTAATATCTGAAACTTATGGTTCTGCATCTGCTTCTTAAGTTTTATTTCGATGTTCTAACAAAAAAATTGCCGGCCACCTTGTATAGTGGTCAGAGAAGTCTGACCGGGTGAAGAAATCCCGCGCTCGAATCCCCGCTTGAACATGTACACTGCTCGACATTGAAAAGGCAACATCAAGAAGGAGTGGTCAGAAATTGATGAAATTTGGTAAGAAGACAGAGACAGCATGGAACAATTAGTGATATTTATTTCAAAATAAATAAGCAAAATTTAGAGCGAGGACGGCGTCGGCTCAGTAAGAAGTAGGACCACCGCGGACAGCGATGCACGAAGAAACACGTCTAGGCATGGAGTCAATAAGCCTGCGGATGGTGTCCTGAGGGATGGCACTCCATTCCCTTTCAACCATTTGCCACAGTTCGTCCTCTGAACGAGGCAGTGACAGGTTCTGCAAACGGCGTCCAATCACGTCCCACACATGTTCGATTGGTGACAAGTCAGGAGAGTATGGTGGCCAGGAAAGCATCTGTACACCTCGTAGAGCATGTTGGCTGATTCGAGCACTGTGAGGCCGGGCGTTATCCTGTTGAAAAATTGCATTTGGCAGACCCTGAAGGTAGGGGATTGCCACCGGCCGCAGTACATTATCTACATATCGTTGGGCCGTCATAGTGCCCCGAATACGAACTAGAGGTGATACGGAATTGTATGCAATAGCGCCCCAAACCATTATGCCATGTTGTCGCGCTGTGGGGCGTTCCACAGTTACTGCCGGATTCGATCTTTCTCCACGTCGACGCCACACACGTATGAGATGACTATCGCTGGACAACTGAGAACACTACGGTTTGCCATTCTGCCATCCATGTCGCTCTGGTCCGGCACCATTCCAAACGTTGGAGTCTGTGCTGTAAGGTCAATGGCAGTCTTCTTAGCGGGCGCCGTGATTGCAGGCCACGTGCAACCAGTCGACGGGAAATGGTTCTGGTCGACACAGGAACATCCAGGGTACCTTGCACGTGCTGCAGAATCGACGTACAAGTGACTTGCGGGTCCGCCACAGCTTGTCGGTGAATCCGTCGATCCAAGCGGTCTGACGTCACTCTGGCTGCACCTGCACCCCTTAATGTGGCTACATTTCCTCTTTCCAACCATCTCCGACACAGCCGATGCACAGTGCTTACATCTATGTGGGTATCAGCTGCAATTTGACGTATGGACCAACCTCCCCCTCTCAGTCCGATCACCATACCCCTTGTAAAGTCGTCTATATGCTGAAAGTGTCTTCGTTGAGGACGGCGTGGCATTTCCTCCTATCACACGTATCCTTCGAGACAAAAACCAAATTTCTCCGATAATTAGTCTGGCAGAAATACCAACATGAACATAGCCCACTTTTCAACTTCATTCTCTTATATCTTACTTCACGTGCGTCGGAGAGCTGCGCATTTCATATCATTTGCATAACTCAGTGACGTGCGTCTACGGTAAAATTTGCATGAATTTCTGACCACTCCTTCTTGGTGTTGCATTTTCAATGTCGAGCAGTGTATAAGTAGATGGCTTTTCAACAAATGAATGTTTCAAAATATTACAAGTAGCTAGCGATAAAAATTCTACATAAGTGGCCCGTTTATGAGTTTCGTGTTTGATTTAGTTAAGCATTCATTCAAAATTCTCATTATCATTGTTATCACTGTTTCATAGCAACGACGGTTTGCAAGAATGGATTTCATATTTAATCATTTATTAGGCTTAATCGCTTTAAACTTGAGTACTTATTAATTGATATCTTCGCTAATTAAAATCGTATAATTATATAGATTGAAACTAATGAAGCCTGAAAAATTACCTATCTATCGGTACCTGGTTCGGCTTTCAGTTCATTGGCGTTCAGGAGAAAGAAGCGTGACATAGATAGAAAGAAAGATAGTTGGAAAGATACTCAGTTTTTAATATAAGTAGATTAATTTTTTTTGTGTACGTGTGTGTATGCTTGAAATAACTGGAAATGAAAAAAAGCGTTTCTATTCTGTGCATAATTCGAACTTTTAAAAAATTAATGTTATATAAAAAAATAATTGTTATAATTTTAAAAAATAAATAAATAATTTAAAAAATAAATAAATATTTAACAATAAAAATGTAAAACACCAGAGGGTTGAAAATTTTTGAGAGGTAATTTGCGCCATTGAGCTTGGGGGGATGGGCACCCCTGTTAGGGGATGGGCATTATTCTATGAATCAAACCCTATAAATATTTTTTAAAGACAAAAAAATAATTTCTTTTTAAAATTCGATTGTATTCTTTCTCTTTAAATATCAGGAATTCGTTCATTCGTATCATCCCTCTAACCCATTATTAAACCTTGCATTCAAATGCATCCGACTGTGGTGGGGAATTTTGAAAAACCAATATCCCGATCAAAGATGTATTTATCAACGATTTTAATTAACGACTCTAATGCAAAGAAGAGGAAATAACTCAGGTCACATGCACTCCAATTTGTTTCGCTCATGCAATAGAAAATTAAATTCTTGTCCGTTATTGACATAATCCCGATGCAGAGAGAGATTGCGGCGATTTCATGGATTGCTGAATATCACTGGAAAAATTCTTTTCCCTGAAAGTTGGAACTAGTATGTAAACATGGCGGCATAATAATAATAATAATAATAACAACAAAAATTATGTACTATTCTTTAAACAGTAACCTCGCTTTCGACGCCCACAAGTTTTTCTTTTGTATTTAAATTTATATTTGTGGTTTTTTCGTACTTATTCGAAAAAAGTTGCCTACACCTTTGGAACCAATACTCTCACTGAATAATCTAAAGTTTCTTCACAGCGAAACAATTTGTCATTTTGTTTGTGTTTAATGGCTCAATAGTACAGACAAGCTACATGTAGTGCAAGGTTTCTTCTCAATTTATTTATTTTTAGCTGTACCCGCATGGCTATGCTAGTACTATAAAAATAAAGAAATGTGTCTGAGCAAATGTAAATTTCCCTTTTAAACCAATATAAGGACAAAGATTATGATTCGTTAGTTAAAATATGAACACTGAATTTTATTGGCAATTCCATGGCTTACTGATTGACATTTGTAAAGCAAAACAGTATATATTTTGTATTATTAACCACAAAATATACGCTGAACAAAAGATCTTTTCTCTCTGGATTATTGTATTTTCTAAGCTGAATAGTATAATTGAATTTCCAAAATTTGAATCTGCAATGTGAAACATTGCGTTTTACAGCAGAAAGTAGTTTGTCAAACTGGAATACACAGTCGAAAGTAATGAATCTTTTGTAAGTGAAAGTAGTGAATCATCTCTGTAATGAATCTCTTGTTGTTCCCCATATCTCTCAAATTTTAATCGTATGGCTCAAATTTACATATTCTGATGCGTCAAATATAACCTCAGCACATGCTTAGATCTGATTGGTCCATCATATTTCCTTTTTCGTATTTAAACTCTCCCATGACCTTGTTTCACTTCATTTGCTTGCTGGGCACTGAAGAAGGAGTCTCTTGCCTTCGAAACACGTTTGCCCCTTTTAAAACGTTTAATCTTTTAATCTTATTTGTGCTTTTAAACTTTGTGTCTCCTATTATATATTTCATGAACAAAGCTATCGCTTTTTAATTATAGTCGATAGTCACCATGATTTTCCAAAATTCAAATACAATTGAAATTTTTAAGAGCTTCTTCAGACGTTTTAAAATATAGAAAAAAACTGATTCATCATTTGACCTTTGGAAATGTTCTTTGAAATTATAAAGCAACGTCTTCAGAAACTCAGAACTATCGGCTATAGAAACATATCGGCTATGTAAAAACATCGTTTTAAATTTGTTTTACTATTCTCGCAGCCAAAACTAAACATAAACGGAAACAAATTCTATGCAACATACAATTTCCCAAAATGGTGGAATTTGGCCGCGACTGTCACTTCATAAATACTCCCTTGGTGCTTGAGAAAACGCATTAAAATATCATTTTCGTTATTTATTAATGACCGTTGTCACAGGAATAAATGTATGTGCATGAGTGATCCCGTGGCCTTGTTGGTCATGCTTCAAATATCTTCATTTTATTTCACTTCAGTTGATTAATGCCTTGGAATCTTTACCAGCTCGTTCTCATTTATGAATCCATGAAAGTAAACGCGTTGTACTGTTTTTTTTTTATGTCGAGTTCTCATTCGGAAAATTTATTAGTTTAAAACAATGACACTTTAAAATTAAATGCCTTGAAATCTGCTATCCAAAACATTATAATTGAAATTGAATTTATCTGTGTTAATTTTTTTATTGCGAAGATGGGTCGCAGAAGGTAGCACAATAAGTTTTAAGAAGCAAGCTACGAGAGCTGGTAGAAAATTCTACCTTTGTCTGATGAAAAAACTAGGATTTAAACTTGGGAATCCAACTACGCAATTATCCCCAAGTAGTGTCTTTGGGTTCACCACACTTCTACCAGTGGTGTGCCATTGTTTGAAGAATTTCGAAAAAAGACCGGTTTCGAAATGGAGTGTAGCACAGTTGTCGTTGTAAATATAATGTCCTCATATATTTCAATCGTCTCTTGAATTTGAATCAGAAGTCACGATGGGTCACATCTGGAGAGTAAAAAGCCTTATTGAACTACAAGAGTCCGATTTTAATAGAAAAACGTTGAAATCAAAGCCGAGAAATGTGCTGAAAATTCTTGACCGAAAGCTGTCAGTATCTTTCGAATGGTTTCCAGTTGACTGTCTAAGTTTCTGACAAAATTTGACGCAATAACGCTGCTTAAGTCGTTCCGCGTTGTTTTTTTTTTTTTTTTTTTTTAATTTAAAAATCCGACAAGAGCCCTACACATTAACTCAGCAAAATTCTGTTTGCCCAGCGCAGATGAGAAAAACTCATGAATGCGCAAAATGGTAAGTTTTCACAAAAAGTGTCAGGTACTTTTCTAACAGCTCTTCTATACTCTGAAAACCGATCATCTGTGCCTAGTAAATACTAACAGTAAATACTAGTAAATACTAACTACTACTTCCCTGCGACAGTAATTTTGTGACTGTGAAGACGTCCCCACACGTCGATGTGGACTGGAATTAAGTTGCTGATGCGTCTCGGTGACTTTAAAGTGACGTTTTGTGACCGGTACGTGACTTTCCTGTTTGAGTCACTGTACTATTAAGGCTGTCTTTCATTACATGACGAAAATAATGGTTTTGCCATTTTGGCATAATATCAATCGGTAACATAATAGTCTCTAAGCCCCTTTCTTGCTGCCCTTCCATTGTTGGTGCCCTTTTCAAAATTGACCATAACTGGGATCTGCACTTTCTTGACTCAAATAAAGCTGACATTGCCAAAGCAGTAATTCATGCCGTTGGAAATATTTAACTTTTCTCTTCCTGTTTCTTTTTTTCTCTCCTTTGCACTTTGTCATGCACGACAACAACTACATCAATAAAATAAATTAATTTGGAATATAAGTACTCCTCTTTATTTTCACAGAAACTTACAATGCAACTTTCTCCATGAAAAACATCAGTTTGCTACATAAGACATTTCTACTATCTCACTATAATTTATGTTACATTTCAAAGTGTCGTTTTTGACCATACAGCAGGAAACTATTTCAATCTATGTACGGTATCGAGTTCTTTGAGATCTAATTACAAGAAATACTCACAAATAAGATTCGTAATTAGAGAAAAGTTTTAAAAACTTTACCATGAGTCTTAGACAACCGACTAAAAGGAAACTGCGTATTTAGTTACCTCTTATTATCAAAGCCTTTGAAACTCGCAATATTCCCTTAAAGTACAGCACAAAAATGGTAATTCTATTTAAGGATAAATAGTCGATTATGCAATGATTTACTCCATAAGACATCGTCAAACTCTACAATTACATTCAATTTCTCTCTCTCTTTCGCAAGACAAATTCGTATTATTATCAAACCTTCAAAGCACTTAATGAAGCTGTTTTTCACTTTTAAGCTGTTCCACTGCGAAAGCGAGAAAGAGAGAGAGAAAAAAGAAATACTCTTTTCTCTTAAAACTTTCCATTCGACGGAGAACAGAATTCTCCTGGAAATCAACCTCTCGAGCCCAACCCGGAGCAGGTAGTAAAATGAAATTCATTAAATCCGCCCCATTAACTGAATCCAATAAGGCACCTCGATTTGAAAACCCCTCATTGAACGTTAAAGTAAATAGAAAGAGCTGTCCCATTTCCTTTTAAAGGAGGAATTACTCATGTTTAATTCCCAAACACTTTCCGAAGAGAACCGCGCTGCACTTCAGAGTCGAATTTCGCAACAAAGAGTTGCCTCCATAATCCCGTGTCGCCCTTTTCTTTCATGAACGACTCCGTGGCATTGAAATACCGGGAGCCAGCCCGTCAGTATTCCACTTCTGTGAGTCATGTGTATTGAAAAGTCTTGTTTACCTTATTCAACGGCTTGCCTTGTGGTCAAAAGGGATGAAATGGGGGGCATATTGGTATTATGACATGTACTTAGAAGGCACTCATGCACGATGTGTGCACGTCTACGGATTAGGGTCCTGAAGATATTGTACGCTCTGTTATTGACTCTTTTTTTTAACATTATTATAGTGTCACATTTTGAACATTTTTATAATAATTTTTTCTTCATTTGTAGTTTATCAATTATTTGCTCTAGAGAACAGTCATTTAGGGTATCTTCGAACCATAAGGATTCACTTTGCATCACTTCATATTTTTTTAGTAAGATAAGTAAACCACACATACAAAGATTGCTACTGTTTCTAGCATGGACCACCCACAAAAAGTAAAAGTCGCATAGTATATATATATATATAATCAAGATTAACAGTTTAAGTTCTGCAAATTAACTAGCGCATTTATTGCAGCTAAAAATCAATTGCAAATATGAATATCAAAAAGAGAAAATAATAGCTCATGAAGAGTAACTGTGCATAAATTGGAGTCACAGAAATAAATAGAACAACAATGAGAAACCTCAGGAAAAACATTTCAAACTACTTGAAATGTAAAACGAACATGTAAAACATCAACATGGGTAATGTGCTGCTTAATCTTCACAGGGCAGGAGCAGCATATAGATTTTTTAGATTCAGCTTTGCAGGTTTCATGAGTGTTTGTTTGAAATAAGTCAGCAGTGATTAATAAACTTGATTAAATGAAAAATGATCAAAAAAGCTTTGTGCTGAACTATAATTGAAGTTAAAAATCAACGTAAATAAAGCATAAATAAGGTAGAAAGTACAGCAAATAGCTATTTCAAGGCTACAATGGAGCCCCTTCCTCAGTGCAAGAAGCTCAGCAAACATCATGAAAGCTGTAAGAGAACTGAGCGCGAAGCACGTGGGCCCCGGTATTTATAACAAATGGGCCAGCGCGTATGAACTCACGATGAGAGCGGGAAAACACCGACCAATCAGCGATCAGCGAAACAGCCAGGAGAGCGAAGAAAAGGGGAAGACAGCAAAGGAAAGTAGGGGAAAGAAAAAAGCGCGGGAGAAAACACTAGAATACGAAATTATAAAAATTGCTTCCAGATGTCAGGGAAAAATGGAACACTGGAAAAATCATTCACCAGAGAATGGGAATTTTTCCAACTATAGTAAGCTTCCCAAAAATCGAGGTCATAAACTGACTAACATTTACAAATAATTCTAGCCGTGACCAGAAGTCCAACAATGCTGAGCAATGGAAGAGCGTGGAAGAGCACGCTCTTCCATTGCTCAGCATTGTTGGACTTCTGGTCACTGCTTTGATTTTTCTTCGGCTAGAATTATTTGTAAATGTTCGTCAGTTTATGACCTCGATTTTTGGGAAGCTTACTATATTTGGAAAAATTTAGAGGAAAAATTTAAGAGACCCAAAATTAGATCTTTACATTGTTTATTAGAAAAATTGAAGCTGATACAAAATTTTTAAAGCTTTTTTAAAGTATTTATTTTTAAACTGAAAATTCTGTTTTTAATCGTATTAATACAATCGGAAGTTTTAAACAAATCTTCCATATTCGCACTCCAGAGTTTTGGATTAATCTTGTTGATAGCTGTGCTATTTCTGTGTGAGCCTCTGTGTCCTCTTTCGATTTTAATTTTAGTGTTCATTTTATAAAAAAGTTTGTAGATATTCGTAATTTCATTAGTATTCATAAAATTAATGTCTGTATTTAGCCCATATGGGTACAGTGTTTTATGTGTGACTTGAATTATTTTGGGTATGTGCACGTTTTTTTGCTTTCCAGGTAAGGGCAGGGTGCATTGGATTGTAATTTGTCAGCATTTTAAAATTTTAAATTCAAATTCAGTACAAACATTGTAAAGTAAATTTGTGGCATAAATTTTATAATTTTAAAGTTCTTACTCTTTCAAAGATTAAAAAGCAAAAGCTAATCAAGTTTATTAATCACTGCTGACTTATTTCAAATAAACACTTATGAAACCTGCAAAGCTGAATCTAAAAAATCTATATGCTGCTCCTGCCCTCTGAAGATTAAGCAGCACATTACCCATGTTGATGTTTTACATGTTCGTTTTACATTTCAAGTAGTTTTAAATGTTTTTCCTGATGTTTCTCATTGTTGTTCTATTTATTTCTGTTACTCCAATTTATGCAGTTACTCTTCATGAGCTATTATTTTCTCTCTATTCATATATGTGTGTGTATGTGTGTCAATGTGTGTGTGTGTAAATATATAACATTCATCTGGGCATGTATCATGCCTGAATAACAGTTGGAAAGCGAAAACAAACGCGATGGAAAATGACATGAAGAAAATTAACCGATGCCGCTCGGACCATGACCAACCAGAAAAATTGTGCAGTCATGTCGAAAGGGCAGAAGGGGCTGCCCTTATAAATATTTGAAACTTATGATCAATTGACGCTACTTAGTATTCTTTGTAGAAAACTTGCGCGGTGACAATTACAGTGATAGGCCAAATTTTGATACTTTAATATTTATACCTTTTATATTTTGATCTCAGGCATGCTACCTTTACTTGCTTAAGAGTAAAAAATATTAGATTCTGATTACATGTATGATGGACTACAGCCATTTTGAACAGCTATTAATCATGATTTTATGTTTCTAACCACCCTACTCGTACTTAATATCAGCCAAATTTTTAGGTAAATATTCAGAAATTGGTTCCTTTAAAACAAACGCATTTAAAGAAGCATCAAGTAATAATAACAATTTATTGGTTTCCAACTTTCTTCCCTTTTCTAGATTTTTCCATGTTATTTAGAAAACTTTTAAATACTTTCAAAGTTCAACGTGTTCTGGCTCTACGAGAAACATTTTTATATGAAGTGTGGTACTCGGGTAGAAAATAGTTGAGCCCCACTGCTTTATTTGAACTGCCAAAGACTAAGAAATTGGAATTACTCGAATATTTATACTATAAGGCAAGCTATAACGAAATGAAAAATATTTCTTTAATACAAATACTTCAGAAACATAAAATTACATTATTTTTTAAATATCTTTATCACGTTGTATGTTTCTTAACCAAAGAAGTTTCCATATGTAAGTTTATAGACCTTGTAATTTTCATCACATATTATGTTGAAATAGTGCTTCTCTATTCGAATATTTTAGCACCTGAGCTCAAACGTCGAGGGTTAAATTCGGGTTTTTTTTTTTTTTTTTTTAATTAGAAGCACAAGTTTTGCCATTAATTTAAAAAAGTTAAAGCACAAAACAGTAATCTGATAAAAATTGTTAAAGAGCAGATAATATAAATAATAATGATGGACATATTTTAATTCTTTAATGTCTAACACAATCACACTCGTTTATTCTTAATTTAGAATAAAAATGACACTTCAGCATGTTGAAGTATTAAAAGAAATAAATGTCTCCTGTGTTATTATTTTTAACAATAATCGAACATTTCGCATCAAATTTAATTTTCATAGCAATCTAATTACGTAAACTTTTTTTTTTTTTAATTTGAATATGAATATTCTTAAGGCTGAATGTGAGTATAATTCAGTTACACAAATTTCAGCCGGGAGAATGAAAAGAGTTTAAAGAAAGTTCGAATTTAGAATGTCCAGTATAATGCTGAAAATAGTTATTGTGCCTTGAGTTGAATTCGTAATTTAATTTGAAAGTGTGGAAATGAATTCTCATATGGGAATTTAGAGATGGGATTGTTTAGAGATTTATGCATTTTTATCCATAAAAATTAAGTTTTTGCGCTCATAGAATGGTGAACGACTGAATGAACAAAACCAGACAGCGAAATTTTCAAAATGATTATTATTCAAAAATATGTTTTACGGATTTAAATACCCTTTTAAACCCTTAAAAATATAAAATTTTTCTCTGCTACTTAGACAGTACGCATAGAATTTTTCACAGACAAGCGTATTTATTTTATCATAGAATTAGAAAAATTAAAAATATTTTACCACCTCTCACTTCCTTTTTCCCCCTTCTTTATTTACTCAAGTATTTATTTTATACTTCATTAATAATTCTATCATAAATCCTTTTAACAAAGTAGTTTTATATGAGAAAAATACTGTTATAGCTTATTGGATTACTAATTATTCAACTATATGAAGTGTATTAATTGAATTAAAGACAGTGGCTAAGCCTTGCTTTGTGAAAACTGCTAATAACACAAATTCCGTGCCCAAAAGACAAGGAGCAATTTCTGCGCTCAAAATTTTCGGTGGCATAATTTAATTTTATAATTCATATGATTAAATTTAAATCCTTAACATAACCATGTTGCATTTTACTTTCTTATATCACAAGTTATTCCACCACGACCATCCTATTTTATTTCCGAAAAGAGGGAGCAATATACAAAAGTTAATTTAAGCTAATATTAGAGTTTATAAAATCTTTTAAAGTTTTATAAGATTTGAAAGCAAATTTTGAATAATTGAAGAGGGAAAACAGAATATGAATGAAATTATTGCTGGACTACTATAAACTTCATCGTTATTTAAGGAAAACTAATCAACAATGGTACAATATTTGATTTAGCTACAATAACCCATTTATAAACTAATGGTATTCCTTAACAAATGAGTAATAATGATGCTTGTTATTCGCTAAACTTTAACTATATTTTAAAGTTTTTAATTATTTGGAAAACCTTTACGTAATCAAGATTAAAAAGTAACTAAAAAACAGTATTGTCTGAACACTGGGTACTGTTCAACAGTTAGAAAAACGTTAGATGTAAAGGTGATTGAGCAACAGTTAGTTAGACCAGAGTTTTTAATACTTGACTGGTAATATTAGTGAAAATATTTCAAGAACTGGTGTTCACAGTTTATTTGATAATAAAAACTGCCAAAAAACAAATAGAAAAGTTTTCCATACTATTTATTTCGCATTTTTTCGAATATCATCTGTTGTTAAATAAACCTGCAAAAACAAAAAAAAAAAAAAAAATCACGAACATTATAAAACTAGTTACGAAATCCAGTCCAGCTGTAAAAAAGGACTAAATGACGAATGTGGACACACTTAAATGTTGCCAACCTTCACAGACAAAATTATGGATTGAATATCTTAAAAACATGGTATTCACATTATGAATGTAGTACAAACTTTCATCGTAATTATTATTATTATTATTATTATTATTATTATTATTATTATTATTATTATTATTATTATTATTATTATTATTATTATTATTTAGACGAACAGGTAAAAATATAAGGAGCCGGTCTCAGTTTTTCACGAGCTGGCGATGGTTCACCCAACCAGCTTTTGAGAAACACTAATTTAACTGATTTTAAAAAATGAATTACCGTTCAATTTTTCTCTATTTAAAAAAACATTCACTTTATTAACCTTAAATTGAATTGAGGATGTTAAAGAATAATCTGACCTAAATTATATTTTAAGCCAGCACATAGCAAAATTTAAATGAAAATCCTTAAACTCATTAAGCAAATGAAAAATAGCATTAAAAAAAAGTACTTCACATGATTTCTTTTAGGCTTCGATTGCATAAAAATTCTTCAAACTTAGTTTCTTAGGAAATACTTTTCAGCCATAATGTATAAAAATGACTTTAAGCCAAAATGAATAATGAATAATATTACTTCTAAAAAGGAAATGTAATGTTCATGCATTACAACTTAGGTATTTGAATATTTAATGCCGCTAAAAAGATATATATCTTATAAGAGCAATTTTATTCCAATTAGTAAATACATGTAAATAGGCAAGGTGGTTTAACATTTTTAAATTAAATCCAACTTACATGACTTTTTTTTGGAATTTAGTTGGAAAATGTTGAATTCCCTAGTTAAAATGTTTAACGTTTTCATACTCTGTCTGTATAATATTTTCAGCTGTAAACCTGTAGGATTTTATGCACATTTTTATGATTCAGTGAATTCCAATATGGATATTTTTGAAGAAAATCTAAGTGATTTTCAAAATGGTAAAAGTGAAGAATTTTAAAAGCAAAATAAACCAAACTACAATATTTCTTTCGAAAATTTTTAATGAAATTTGAATACTCCTATTTCTTTTTTTTACTTGTATTATATACATTAATTAAAAAAAAAACTATTTAGACTACAGACAAATACAAATACAATTCTGACGGCAAGCAACTTGCTCTGGGTCCAGCTAGGCTGGTCTTAGTCAATTTATTGCTCTAAAGAAGATCAATGGCTCTCTTAAAGCTATCAACTCCCTTCCACATTACGGCTTCTTCCTGTAAGCTGTTACAACTGCCCACAACCCCTACTAAAAGAGTAATTTTTCCTTAATCTCCAGGTTTTTATGAGATTTGATAGCTTAACCCATTAATGCCTAGCGTCTCTTTTTAGCGACGGTCAAAAAAAGGGTCTCAATTTCCCCAAAATGAACATTTAAACCAAATAATTGTGTTCAATTAGTACCTTGGTATTGTCTCAATTCGTTATTAACAGATTGCAGCACATAACCATTGTAAAGTATGCTCTGTAGCAGTTTCAATATGAACTTTATCAAAAATGACATCGTTCACAATCTCAAGAATAAAAGCGAAGTTTTCAAAGTTATTCCCAGCTTCCCAGTTTAGGTTAATTGCTGGTTTTATTTCTTCTTATAAAATGTCTTTTTAAATATTATATCGTAGGCAGACTAAAAGTTTAGTTAAAAAAATATGTACCCTCTGGGGTCTATCGTAACTTTTAAGGGACAATTTTTCTTTCCTTAATAAAACAATTATTTTTACATGATTTTTTAAAATTATTTTTCCTGTCCATTAAACCCTATTTGTAACCAGCATACAAAATATCTTTGGAAAAAAAATGTGAGGCATTAATGGGTTAAAACAGGGATCTTTTGTCCTGTTTTCTGTATAAAAATTTAACATTATTTATTTTGATAAATTTACACAACTGGATCACATACCTGTTACTCTCCTTTTGCAGAAGACTACGCATTAGGTTTTCTTAGCCTAGAATAATAATCCAAATTAGAAAGCCCATTTACTAACCTTGTAGTTCTCCTATGAACAATTTACAATAAATTAATACCTTTCTTAAGATAAGGAGAACTTAATTGAACAGCATATTCCAAATGAAGTCTAACTCAACTTTTATATAAAGGAAAAAGAACATTCTTAGATTTTTTTGAAATAGGTCTATTGATAACGTAATCATTCTATAAGCTTTGTTGCGATCTTTGCTGCACTGTTGATTAAACTTAAAAGTCCTGATTTTTACGAATGGAATATGTCAAATTTTCAGGAATACTGTATTCCCTTAAATTAGATCACTAAAATTTAGTTCACTGGTGATTTTCGTATTAAAATGAGAACTTACTTTAAAATTTTGAATCACAACCCACCTTTTAATCAAATATCTGCACTCAGAATAAAATAAAAATATTTATATACTAAATTCTGCTCAGTTTTATTCAGCCATAGCTCCGCAAAGAAATTTAAACCCACCACGTAATATTAAAATGTTTCTGATATTTGTGCGTGTAATATCTAAACTGTTAAGTATACAATGACTTTTTTATAGTGAAGTATGAACCACCCCAAAATGAAACATTATTTACTCTTTTTTCATAACTTCAGAAGAAATATTTTTGAAAAAAAAAACATGTTTTAAAATAGTATTATATTCAGTGTAAAGTAAATTTAGAAGAGGTTAAATACGAATATGAGACGTTTGCACTCAAAGAATTAAATAGTTTTTATGTTAAAAATTAATTTTTATGTGGTTAAGGAAATTTTTCTCACAAGGATAACTTTATTTTTACAACAGAAAATGAAAAAAACAAAAACAATAAAGAAAAAAAAAACAATAAATAATTCATAATGGCGAAAACGTAGTCTGAAACTCGTGGAACTTCTCAAGCCCTTTTTAGATCAAAAAGGTTTCACAATTGCGTTCTTTTTCTGCGGGGAAAGACAAAATGTGGAATTTTCGTTAAACATTTTAGTTTAAACGATCGGAATTGGCGAGTTAGCGATGAACAACCCTAATAGGGTGGCAAAAGAGTAGTAGTATCATTACAAAGTATTTATTATGAATTTATGACACACAGCCTCACCTCACTAACAATGCGTTTTTCGCTGATATCTGTGTGCGGTCAAATTTGAAATCATCCAGTAAAAGAATATTTACCAAAATGCTACATTTTCTCTAAGTGAAGTACTCATTAAGGCCACTATATAGACAAACCAACGCATCAAGATTAAGTTTCATCACTTTGGATCCATCTCGTGCTATTTCTTTACTGCAGTTGATGAGTGGTTGTCTTTTCTGGCGAGTTATCGCGTTTTAGCAATTTTTCAGGGAGCAGTTATTAGATGCACATGAATTTGGCAAAGCTTGGTAATGTCCCGACACTTTTTGCTCTGGTAACCCTTACTCTGCAACAATGAAAAATTGAAAGTAAAAATTCATAAACTGAATCCAACGTCGGCCTGTCTATATGGCGGCTCTAGTACTGATAACAGCCTGCGATACCACACTAGCAAAGCATTTGACATATTAATTGTTTCGCCTGTCAGTTCAATTGAGGCCAGTCATGATGAACTGTGCCTCAACTCTGTACAAATCGGGACACTGTAGCTATGAACGAACCGCAGGAAAATAGGGTGTTAGGTATTTGCTTGCAATTCTGCATTATCTTTGATTATATTTTACCAAAATGCAGTTGGTACTTTCCTGGCAAATCGGGATAGCATTAAACTTTTACAAAAATGTTTGCAAGTTTTGTTGGAAGGTTTCAGGTTTATTGCAGTAACTTGACTAGGTTTATTAGGAAAATTTCAGAATTATGCAGAAAGATTTCAGATAAATTTCAGGGAGATTGTTGACTTTCTTCTAAAAACTTTCTTGCTCTTTTATCAGACAAAAAATCTGGGAACATAGAGGTACATCAACTGCTCATTTTTTAAAAGAAATATTTCTGTGTTTTTAGTGCATTAGAAATTCCCAAGTACAAATTCCAGTTTAAAACTACATTATAAACGTCTGAAATTTTATTTGTGATTCATTTGAATTTATGTTGCATGTACTATGAGTTAACCGTAGTATTTTTTAAGTCTACAAAATTTATCGCTTGATTGTGAGAAAAAAATAGCATAGTGATAACAAAACGTACAATAATTCGCATTTCAGGATAACGAGAGATACTACTATCCGTTCAAAAGGTTATTGTAAGCATTGAGACCTAACTGCTGGAGGAAATTTCAATTTCCCGAAACTCAGAGTTTTTACAATGATTGATAAATTTCTTGCAGTACCTAAAACCGCATTTTTTTCCTCTGAAATTTCTTTTAACTACAAAGTAGCTTCTATCACTTTTGTAGCAGTCAAGTAATACATTCTGAAAACATCACCTGCTCAGTTAAAACTGATTTGTGTGTCTTATTTAAAAAAATAAATTAATAGAATTGCTTCATTGATACTGTCCTATAATTGTTGGTTATTTTGTAACTACATTTTGGCAACAAATAGTTCTGTGTTATGTTTTTTAAGAACATGCTTACGGAAAGTAAATGAAGTTTAAAAAGCTCGATATTTGTGATTGCAAAATGTTTTCCTCTCATCTATTTAAAGTAAAGTATGTATATCATTCTTGAGTAATAATTTTAAGGTTTCTATTATTCGTAGTTGTGCTGCACATTCCTTTTCTTCTTAAATTTATTCTGAAAATTCAATTGTTATTCTAATAAGCATCATTATGGCATCTTGTGTAATCTATCTCATTCGCAAAATGTAATACCTTAATTACAAAAAAGTTATCATTTAAAGGCAGAACGCCAAGAAAGGCATTTTCTACGGTGGTCTATTTGGATTTAAACAATCCTCAATTCAATCTGGTAACTGTGAAACTGCCTCGAAACGCAACCAGCTCACAACCTCTCTGAGTCGGCCTTCTGTGCCTGATTTAAACCGTTCCATAGTCAGATTAAATTTCGCTTTAACAATCTTTAGCAATTCTGTAACACGTCCGGCCAATTCAGGAATCCTCCGTTCGAAAATTTAACCGAATGCGTGTTCACCGAATCGAGAAACAATTATTCCAACCGGTGCCTTTGCCTTTCGTTCGGTGCATCTGTCTATGGTTTGCTGGCTGCAGTGCCAGGAATACATCGCATTCACTTTGCCGTGGTTACATATGGGAAAGCGTTTAATGGTCACTGCATGGTATTGGAGGTATTACGAACAATTTTCGCTTCCATACAACTTCAAGTAGTGGGGTTAGGTTGGATTTATTTATAAGGAGCGCTGTGGTTAGGTTGGATTGGAGATTAAGTTTGCGAGTAAGACTAGCGTGGAAATGTATACATGAAATGACAAATCCATGTAAAAAGAATGAAAGGAATGTACCTGATAACGAATATTGCCCAAAACAATGGATCCATCTAAATTATTAAAAAATAAAAATAAATTTTAAGAAATGAAACATTTATCAGAAACAGTAAATAATAAAAGCAGTGATTGACAACGCGCTGTAATTAAAGCACAGTAAATCGCTATTTTCCTATGTCTCCCAAAGAATTATGTTCAGGGGGGAAAATGTTGTTTTATATCTAACAATGAAAAAAGTAACATTGATCAGAAAATACTTTTTGCTCCTTAATCAATGAACAAAACTAATATATCTTCCGTGCAGCTAATTTTTTGCAGTTTAATCTGTGACTTTCAATTTGTATTCTACCATATAGTAATATAAATATTTTAAATTAGTTTCTCTAACTAAAACAAACATTTTTAAAGTGAATTTTCTTTTATTTTTGTTAAGAAAATCTTCCTGATGTGATAGTAAATTAATCTTTTTGTAACTGCACCTGTTATTGATTTGTGTGTTAATTGAGTTATTATTTTTACGACCTTGTTCATGTCGCGTTTTTGGATACATAGCGGGGTTTTTTTTTTTCTTTTTTTTTTTTTTTTTTTTCAGCCCGACAGATGTGTTACGACGAGCAGTTACTGTACATCAAAATTCAAGCGGACTTAATGAAAAATATCTTATTGTTGAAATAACTAATCTAGAATAAGTTTTTCGCCACAATATTTAGTACGCACTCATATAGTTTAACGTATTGAGTGTGTGTGTGTGTGTGTGTGTGTAATTATGTTCAATATTTTAGAATTAATTTTTTTGCAAAAAAACAAAAACATATCCTCCACGTGTCAGAGGGCAAGTGCTTCAAACACTTCGATTGTTAAAAGGCATGGTGGTTTTATGCTTGAAATTAGTTCTTTATTCTAGAGAAGATAAAAAATGCATGGCATAGAATAAGAACACACCACCGTCAAAAAACTAAAATTACAGTATTGTACAGCAAGGCTTTGTGGAAAATGCTTTATGTTAGATGTAGCAATGTCTTTATAAAAAAATTAAAAAAAAAAAAACTGGAAGCTCTTGCATGCTCTCTGCTCTCTCCTGATATGTATGGATCCAAAATTGCCACTTAGTGTAAATCCACCCTAATCGGGAGTGTGTACCAGAGTCATGGATTATCCCTCCAATTTTAGAGTTCTCGGTACTTCTCGCGCAATCTAGCTTACCTATTTCAAAAGGAAGTGGTCTGTTTCGACTTTCAGTGCACCTACCATTTCTCCGTGGTCAAATTTTACTAACAAAATTTAAAATTAGCTGCTGCACCAACCTGTATTTGCTCCGAATTTAATTTTATTTCATTTTAGGATCCCCCGTACGTCCAAAGAGAGCTCGTAGCTTTTTTTTTTTTTTTAAATTATTATCCATACTAGGAACCCAGCAACCCATGATCGCGCACCACAGATGCATTGATTTGGAATGGGTATTTCTACTACAGCGTTGATTGTGATATAAGTTTAATGTGCCGAAAGCCGTATTCCCGTATCGCTTCTTTGAAGTTTTTAAACAACAATCCGTGCTAAACTTTACAGCTGCAACTACACGTTTTGACAAGACAGGCACAAAGATAAGTATAAACGAACTTGTTTTAAAAAGTAGAAGTTAAAATTTATAATTGTAATTTCTGATCTGATAATACTTAAATAAAAACTGCTATTGAGCGTTAAAGTTCCCTTAGACTTTTAGATTTATTTTAAAATGTATCACTGTATCGATCTTCCCCTAAAACAAGCTCCACAATAGAAAGAGAGCGCCGTGAACTGCTTTTGTTACTCGGAACGCTCTTCTTAATGATCTAACACTCTCACCCACTTCAAAAACAGGGAGTTTCGGTTCCCCTTTCCTCCCCAAGAGTTAAAAGTTCCTACATCCTTTAAGTTGCCCAAAGTTCATATGGAGAAGACTATTTGTCTTAACGGAAGTGGGAGTGAATAGCAAGGGCCAGGATTTTCGCGAACAAAAGCAGGGCGTTACGTTCTAAAGTATTGTTTCGTTCTGTTGAATTTGTGAGATACTTTTTGGGTGGCGTAGAAAGTTTACTGGAAGTGAGCTTAGCTCGATTGTTGAGTCGCATGGAGGTAAAATAATTAAAATTGTATCGAAAATTCAATGTTTGAGGTTACTCAGAAAGAGTGGTGACCCATTATGGCAGCAAGGTGGAAGGCATTCTGGTTATAATTAGTTCTTTCGAAGTTTGACAACAAAAAATAATCGATATTTTTTATGGCGTTTTAAGTCTTTGCTTGTAAACCAAGTGACGTAGGAATAAAAGATCGCAGCTAAAACTTAAAATCGTACAAATACAATGAAATCACATTGAAATAAATACCTATTCTGCCGTGTTAAGCACAAAAGTCGTATCTGCACTTTTTACCAAATTGAGCTATCACCACCAGGTGGCTCTTTTTGACGCATTTTACATAAATACAAAATTTTATGATCATTTGAGAACGGAAACTATTTTTAAAAATTCTGAAAAAGTTTCATCTGAATCAAATACATGGTGGCGCAAAACTTTAAAGAGTTTATCTCAGTTTGAGCTCAACTGCAGATACCACTTTTGCGCTTAGCACGTCAGTATACGGCGAGATAACCGTTTCATAGAAACAAATTTTCTGTCCCAATTTAATTGCCACTGCATTGCTTAAATTCCATTGCAACGAAGTTCCTATGGCAACGAACAAAATTTGGGGGACCTTGAACTTCTCTGCAAAGGGAGTTTACTGTACTCTATTTAAACGTCTTATGCTTAAATAATTTGTCTTATTGAAGACCTGAAGAATTTCTGATTTTTTTGGAGGGGCTGCAACCTTATATTCTACAGTAACGCTTCCTAACCACCGTTATCGGAGGGAGATTATTCTTTAAAACACATTTCCTCCATGTTCACATTTCAAATAACTACCTGGGGGAGGGGGTGAGTGATGGACCAGGAATCGCTTGGTTCCTGATCTGAATCAAACAATAGAGCTATCTTCAGGGGCCCTTCCAACCGGTTAATTCATGTGCTGTTGGAGTTTCTTGGATTGTGTGTCCCCGTAAACACACAACGGGTGACAAAAAACCGAGTCCTATACATGAATTCTAATCATTGATATTCGTAAATGGACTGAACTGCTTCTGGAGCATATTGTTCTGGAGGAAGATCCACGATATCCGTGCTTTTATTACTGGTGGGTTTGCCCCGTTGAGTAACCCTCAGCGCATAAAAAGTTAGTCGTTTGTTTTAAAAACAAAGTTTCAAAAGTTTTTTCTTTGATGAACTGGCAAAAATAACTTCCTTTCATGCAAATCCCAAAACGAAAAAAAATTGCATCTATTCACTGGTTATAAGTGTGCATTTTCTGAGTTTCAGCACCTTATTTTTATTAAACAACTCCCTTTACCCCGCCCCCACAAAAAAAAAAAAAAAAAAACTGAAGTAGAACAATAAAAGTTTTTAAAATTTTTCTTAACGCTTCCGTAGATCAGTAAATGTTTTTAATGTCATACACCGTATGCAACAGTTTTTAAAGACACTCAAGAGCACCCAGAGGGTAGCTCACGAGAGGTCACAGTGACCTCCCAAAAAATTCCTTATTCGGCAAATTGATGATAATAATGGAACATTGAGATTGTTGTTGTTTTTAATTTTTACAATTGTTTTCTTAAAAGATGCTTAATGATTTTTTCACATTAAATGTTATGCATGTACGACATGTGTACACGCTTGTACTTTATCATTCGGTAAAATTGGAATTTCATTCGACAAATTGAAAATTTTCCCCCGCCTAAAATTTTTAGTTCGGGGAGCCCCTGAAGACACTGTATTTCAGAAAATTAAGTTGAGCTTGAACGTTCACATACTGGATAGGCTCCTCTACGCAGAAAATTGTATCTTCAACGATTTTATTTTTAAACCATAATATTGCCCTTAAATAACTTGACAATTATTGAGATTACTCTTTTGAACATCAAGTTTAATTCTTTGCTTACTCAACACCCAGTGGAGCGATATCCCCTCGATATGCTCCATTACCGTAATTCAATACGAACCATCAATCTAAATCTTTTGCTAAAGGTCAGAGTAGCATCAAACTCTGGCATTTAATACGCTAGCTACAGTTTTCTAGAATTGATTTGAAAATATGATAGTATCAGATGAAAGTAATTTATGTGTAAGAGCCTAATTTTATAATTGAAAAAAAAAATTATCTAGTAAAATTACTCCAGTAATTATTGATGAATAGCTAATTTTTTTAAGAATTTAAGGAAGTTGCGTCGTATTGAAAGAGAATTTTCAAAATAAAATGTAAATTTTTGGTGCAATTGTACTGTAAATGTAGAGGAAAATGTAAATTGGACGTTAAAAAAAGAACAAAAAGAACATGTTCCTTAATTATTAAAACTTCCACTATATCTGAAAAGAGAGAGAGAGAGAGAGATAAAATAAAAGTTAAATAAAGCAAGTAACCACAGATTTTAAGAATTTAAAAATTCAAATAGGCTCGAGTTTGATGTTAGATAAAATAACGAATAAATTTCCAGTCCCTAGTTTCAGCCGGTATATTTTTATGAACTCTAACAGCTATTTTCAAATTCTTACTTTAGCGGAGATTTAAGTTTATTCGAATTCCCTTTCCAGAAGGAAAAAAAAAACCTTGTAGAAAATAACGAACAGGGTTCTTTTCTAACCAAAACTCAAGCAAAGCACAAGCGTTAGGCTGAAAAAGGAACTGAAGAAAGAAGAAATTCTAAAGAATTACAATTTCCTAAAGCGATCTTTTTGCTTGACTCAAGAAGTTGAACAAACTCAGCAAAGCTTCAACTTCAAAGAATTCTGCTGGTGTTTTATCTAAAAACAAGCATGTTGGGAAAAAATACTGTCGAAATAAGTGGAAGATGTTAAGAGTGTTAAGTTCATTAGTCATCTCTGCAGAATAGAACAGTTTTATTCCGTTATTGTGGTTTTGGGAATGTTTTTACAGCGATTGTTGGCTTTTACAGGAAATGGTGAAAGTTAAAACGTCACTGTAACTGCAATGGGATTTTTTTTATTTCTCTGGCATGAGATAAATGGTTGCGTTAAAAGTCCCCCTTGAGGCAATGTTAAGAAGAACCGTTTTAAAATTTAAAAAAAAAACTGATGTTTGGGATTAAATATTCTTCAAAGTTTACATCATTTAGCGTCTGAGCTTATTTGAAAAAAATAATTTTTACTTTGAGGTAAGTAACGCTTGTTTATTTCTGAGTGCAAGCTGCTTAACGTTAAACTCAAGTAAGAATCTGTCTCATAACTTCGGAAATCCTCCACGAGGTATAAAAAACGGAGTAAAGGAAATATTCCCTGACACACTGGACACACTGCAGTGTTAATTCGAATGAATTTTGCTATTATCATTTTTCTTTAGTTTGGTATGTTATTATTTATTAATAGAAATAAAAACAAGGTAGAACAGTTTTTTACTTTGAAACACTTGGTACACAATGTCTACTAGCAAAAATAATGTTTTATGAGCAGTGATGTAGTTGGGAAAAAAAAAAAAAACATTTGAAATAACGCACCTCATTTTAATGCTCTAGATATGTCATGGTTGCCATTTTTTTCCAAAGCCAAATAAGATCAGATGTTTCGGGTCGATGTATCGATACCATCGATTTTTCGATTTCGGTTATCGATGTTTTTTCATCGATGTCGCACCATTATTTCGTACCCTTTACTACTTCTCCTGGTCAACAAATACTGATCGCAAAC